>AFRD01000129.1:0-75131 GCA_000222875.2 Periglandula ipomoeae IasaF13
ATGGGGCGGGTGGTGCCTGGGCATTCGGCACAAGCCGTGAACAATGCCTCGCTGCATCCCTACTGTACATGCCTGCCGTCAGGCCATGATACCTTGACACTCTCGCTGCCGATCTTGCGCTTCGGCACCTGGCCAAGACCTTCACCATCGTTGCGATGCCTGCGCCTGCACCGCGTCTGCACCACGCCGCGTGTGATGTGTGCCCAGACCGGTCGCCCGTCAAGTCCTGCTGCATGGATCGCCTTGATGAGGATTTGCTCGTTGGGGATGTCCCGGGCCTTCAGCTAGGCGCCACACCGCATCTACAATTTTCACTTGACTCAACTTTTCCATTCAATGCCTGCCAAGGCCATCGCGGCCGCATCGATGCAGAAAAGCCCCGGCATGTGTCAAACATCCATGGGCTGGCCTGTACAAGGAAATACCATCTGATCAAGCTAAACGAGCCCCCGGCCTGTCAATTGGTCGTGTGTCCATGATTAGAGAATTCATAGTTTGGTGGATACATCGTGTACTTCGCCCTGTCACCAGTCGCAGCTAGCACCAGCGAAGCTTCGAGGAGGCCCTTCAACCTTTCAACTAATTACTCTTCATAACCGATCTGGCCTCGGCTCTACCTAGCCCTATAGCGCGGCCGTCGAGCCTCCTGGATCCTTTCTTTTCTTTTCAGTTTTCAGCCACAACCAACCACCGACCCCTGACTAGCAGATTACAGCAGCAATGTAATCCAAATAATGTCCGTCTCTCTCCTCCCCACAAAAGAAAGGTCCATCTTAGGATCGTCGACTTACAGTCGAGACCCCAGAAGCCAAATGGGGTCTCGAGCCGGCATAGCCGCCCTGGTGCATTTCGAATAGGCACACACGTCCCGTGGATTACACAGCTCCGTGTCCGTGCCGTCTTTGGAGTACAGGTCAACCCCCTGTACGCCAAATCCTGTGCCCAGATACGCATTCACACGTGTAAGAGGCGTGTGTTTCCCGGTTTCCCTCCGAACGGGGAATCGCTCTTTGCCAATGATCGTCATGATGCCATGTTGTGAGTAGGGGAGAGCCCTTGAGTTTTCTTGTGCGCCCCTCAATCAGCTATTTTTGTCTCCGTTGCATATTGGCGCCTTGTTTTCTTCTTCTGGGTTGCGGAAACACAAGCCGTTCAGGGGTTTATAAGTTCGCCTTGACCCCCTCGGACCCGCGAACTTTCAGACAGACGATTGCCAGATCTCTTGGAACCGTTGAAAGACACTTTGTCCTACTAAGTGCTTTCAAGATGATGCTGAACCAAGTTGTTGGCCTTTTGGCCATTGCTCTGGCGCCAATGGCAGCCAATGTTCAGCACTATCCTATTACTGGTGTCAAAGTTGCTGCTGGCGCTGATGTTCCTGCCAGACTGAACATCAATGCTATGTACTCCAAGGGCGGTCCTTAATGGTAAGTTTGGGTTGAAAGAAGAACGAGTCCAACTCATCACAACTGCACGGGATCGAGACTGACTTGAAAATAAAAGGGATATCTACCTGAGGGCTCTGAAGTCGCTTCAGGAGAAAGATGCTGCGGACCCACTGTCATATTTTCAAGTGATGGGTGCGTAAATCAGCATTGATGATAACTGGTATCAATCTGAAACAATGTCTGACATGACAACTTAGGCATTCATGGCTTGCCATATGTGGAGTGGAACAATGGTGGCTCACTTCGTGCCACTGGCTGAAGAGGTTACTGCCCTCATGGTGTAAGCTACAGCATCACGACTTACTCGAGCAGAGTCTTCTGCAAATAGGTACACTTCAGACTCTGACTTAATACAGGAAAACCTCTTCCTTCCCTGGCATCGCCCTTTCGCCTTGGTGTACGAGCAGCTGCTCGTTGAGGAGGCAAAGAAGATCGCTGCTGGATATCCCGACAAAGTCCGGAGCCAGTACGTGGATGCCGCCAACAACCTTCGAGCCCCCTACTGGGACTGGTCTGCCGACTCAAATGTTCCACCTTGCACGGTCCCCCGACAGATGACCGTGAATATCCCCGACGGTCAGAACCTCAAGAAAGTTACCATCAACAACCCGCTGCAGTCGTATACCTATCCCCAAAAGGCTCGAAATGGCCAATTTGGTCGATTTCCAAATTACCAAACCACATCGAGATGTCCTTCCCCAGACTCATACCCCGACTCAGCCAACGAGGAGTTGAACCAGCGTGGACTGAAGCAGAGCACAGTAAGTTGGCGCGGTGAAGGGACTTCCTTTTTATGATTCCTGTCCGGGAACATGTGCTGATTCACGTACTTAGTATGACTCGTTCACATACTCTCGAACTTTCGGTGAATTCACCGTCACCCGCTCAGATGGTGGAATGGGTCTTGAGCAAATGCACAACTCTGTTCACTGGGATGCCGGATGTGGTGGGCAGTTCCTTGATGCCAGCGTTGCAGGCTTCGATCTCTTGTTGTAGGTCACACCTTAAGACACAAGTCATGCTCCCATGAAAGTCACTTTCTCACCTAACATTTCTATAGCATGCTTCACCATACTCATGTCGACCGCCTCTGGGCCTACTGGCAGTTCATCAACCCTTCCCAGGCAAGCTTCACCAACAGCTACTATGGTCAATCCCGATACTCCACACCTCGAAACACCCTCATTACGCCCAACTCCCCTCTACAGCCCTTTTACGACGCCAACGACGCATACTGGACACCGAACAAAGTATCCAGCATCAAAGGCATGGGGTACACCTACGAAGGACTCGAATACTGGAAGAAGACTCCGGCCCAGCTCAAGACTGATGCCTCGAAGCTGATGAACACCCTCTACGCTCCCAGCGGCTCGCAGCGACGTGGCTGACGTGCCACCGCACAGGCTAAGACCCGCTACTTTGCTCGCGTTGAACTCGACCGCGAGCAGGTCGAGCGTCCCTGCTCCGTGAACCTCTATGTCAACGGCAAAGTCGCTGGCAAAGTGGTAGTGATGCAACTCCTCGAAACGGGTATCATGAACGGCATGGTCGCAATTGATGAGGAGATTAACGATGCCTTCACAACCACATCTTCATCCAACGGCACCGTCAGCTCCGTCTCGCATCTCGTCGAGGTGGGAATTCGAAAGCCCGAAGGCACCGTGATTCCTCTGGAATCAGTACCCAGCTTCAAGTTGACTCTGGAGGAAGTCGCCGTCACGCCACCCAAGTCGAACACCGAGTTCCCTACTCCTGGAAACAAGAAGAAGCACAATGCTGCTCCCAAGGACCGAAACAGGAAGAATAAGGCCAGTAACAAGACCAAGTCTCAGGCTCAGGCTGAGAGCTGAGGAAGTGGTACCAAAAAGTAATTGATCTAGGGCTGGGATTATAATTTAAATTGTATTTGTTGCGGCTTACATTGCTCATCACATTAGCATTTCCTTTCTTGCTGCACACCTGTATATTATTAATCATACATAGAATGGCACCAAATTTTTCGTGTTGAAATCTGTCATTACGAACGCGTTCACTATGTTTTCTCTTGATGCCTTGTAAAGAATGAAAATTGGCCTCGGACTGATTCTCATAAATGCTGGAAGCACTGAGCTTCACCAGCTTATTCCATCTTTTCTCATGCGAAGAAAAAAGAGAAAAAAAAAGTATACAGCACTTTTGAAAACGCCTTTCTTCGTTTCTTAGAAATGAATAAAGAATTTATGCATCTCATGAGTCTGAATCTAAATCCTTTCGCACCCTTGACATTGAAGCAATTGCTCGATGTTAAGGTGCGTCACGTGCCGGCCGGCGGACCTGTGAGATCATAGTGGGCGACACCGGGCGGTCGCGCAGCAATCCATCTCCCAACCTACTACCATTCTTCGCCGTTCGCCACTCGCATACCTGCCGCATCGTTTCGAACCGCAATCACACGAAAGTCCTTCAAAATGTCTGGGATGGCGGCCATCGAGGAAGAAAAACAGCAGTATCAAGAACAGGTTCGTTCGTACCTGTGTTCTCCGTAACTCGTGCTTTGGTTGACCAATTCTTCCAGCTCGACATCATCTTGCAGCAACTGCGCGATGACCCAGAAAATGCCGAATTGTTGGCTCTACAGGAAGAGTTGAATAATCTAATTGATCTACTCAATGAGAACCTCGCTGAGCTCCGACCAAACCAGGCACCTAAGCCAGCCGCGAAAGAGCCTACGCCTCCACCACAGCCAGAGAAATGGTCGCGGGAAAACCATCCCGCTTTTAAGAAGGCTGCTGCTCCAGCCGAGGAGAAGGAAAAGGACGAACCTGCGCCCACGTACCATGTCAACGACACTGTCATGGCGAAGTGGGTGTCTGGCGATAAGAATTTCTACCAGGCTAGGATCACCTCCATCACCGGGTCGTCCGCAAATCCAATATTTACGGTCAAGTTCACTAGCTACGACAATACTGAGACATTACGGTCGAGAGACCTCAAACCCATCTCGAACAAGAGAAAGGCTGATGATGCTCAGCCTGCTCCCGCTGCCGCTCCAGGCGTAGTTTCGTCCGCCGGTGCCACCATGTACCCTGGAGCACAAAAGGATGCACAGCAAGGGGACGAGCCTGCGAAGGCACCAAAACCCAAGAAGATCAAAGCCAAAAAGGAGCTCGAGGCTGGCAAGGCCAAATGGCAAGCCTTCAACTCCAAGGGCAAGTTTGGAAAGGCAACAAAGAAGGAGAGTATGTTTCGTACTCCTGAGGGTATTCATGGAAGAGGTATGTGCCGCCACGGCTTACTGTACGAAAGAGATCTCACTAACCACAAATACAACAGTGGGCTTCACTGGTTCTGGACAAGCTATGCAGAAAGACCCTACTCGAAGTCGTCATGTCTATCAAGTGAATGAAGATCTGGACTAACGATCACGTCTCTACTTTATTTTAGTTCTTCATTGTCACACGATACCAAGCCAATGTGGCGTTAATGGGAAGGGTCGGAGTTGTGTGGAGTTTATGATATTGTTGATACTCGGTAACATGCCTCCTGGTTTTTAAAGGCACAGACTAACCGCTTTTTGTGGCGTATGGCCGTTTTACAGCCCTTTACCGATCAGTCTGCGTACATAGGCTGTGATCAGCGATTATGGGTATGATAGTTTCTGTTTTCGTGAATTACCAATGACTTGAAGATGCCTTAGGCATTTTTGGATATGGTATCTGCTGCCCCTGCTGCATTCGATGATCTGCAGATGTGCAAATGTCTATTCATTCGGGAAATTATGACTATTACTATTGAACAAATATCATACAAAAATACGTCGCTGCCTCCTAGCACATTACTTCATCTGCAGCCCAATTTTCGGCATTATCGTTTGGGCAACTTGGAGGAAGGCAGATGCCCTTTCACTCGACGACTCAGAGACAACTGTAGGCTTCCCCCGCTCGCCATCATCGCCGATATTTGGATGAAGAGGAATGTCTCCCAGGAAGTCCATGCCATGCTCCTTGCATAACTTCTCAACCCTCTCGTTGGATCCAAAAACATTCGTCTGCCCATGACAGTGGGGACATGTGAAAAGCGACATATTCTGGACCAACCCCAATATTTTTACGTCTACTATCTTGAACATGTTAATGCCCTTGACAGCGTCTTTGGTCGCCAGTGTGTGCGGTGTAGTAACAATGACGGAGCCTAATGGTTTGATGTTAGCGTACACGGGCGAATGTGAGCATTACCAGGACAAGTGTCTTACCATCTAAAATGACTTGCTGTGTAATCGTGAGCTGAGTATCACCAGTACCCGGCGGTAAATCTAGTACTAGGATATCCAGCCCGCCCCATTCCACCTCGTGAAGGAGCTGCTGAATCGCCTTCATGACCATTGGTCCTCCCCACACGACCGGCGCATTCTCGCCAACGAGGTAGCCCATCGACATGGTTTTGACGCCATAGTTCGTCAATGGAATAAGTTGATTATCTGCCTCATTTATTAGAAACGATTTACAATTCTCTGCAAAAGCAACTCGAACTCACTCTTCGAAAGCCTGGGCTCTCCAGATAAATCAAATAATGTTGGTACCGACGGGCCAAATATGTCAGTGTCCAAAATACCTGCCCTTAATCCAAGACGCGCAAAAGCAAGCGAGAGGTTGGCTGGTACAATTAGCTGCCACGTTCATACAATTTGGTAAAGCAAAAAGCCCAGACTGACCTGCAACGGTACTTTTACCAACACCACCTTTTGCTGAGGACACGGCGATTACTTTTTCGACGCCTGCGATCTTGCGCCGTTGGGGGCGTTTGCCCCATGTTGGTGGGGTGCCTGACCTTGGGAGACCCTTGTTTTGCTGGTGTTAGAAATTCATTTTTTGGGGGAATTGCATAGACATACTAAAGGATTTTCATGTTGCAATGAACGAAGGACTTGAAATAGGCGTGTTGGTGTTGCGCGCATGGTCGAGTGTGAAGTCACAGATGTGACCTTGATTGAGTCGAGGATACGCAATTAAAGTGTGTTGTTCATGGCTGTACAAAACTCTTAAGTGTCTGTATAAATTGGGCTTGATTGACCCGAAAAGACAGCTTGACAGTGATTAAGAGATGAATTACAATAAAATCAAAAGGCCATACTGATGGGTTCAATGATGACGGAACATGTAACAGGTACAAGCACCATGAGCCACTGGAGACACGGGCGCCGGCTGGCCCACCTCCCAGCAGAGCTCAATTCTGCCACGCGCTACCGCCTAAAAGTTCTGGCTCTGAACAGAGACAAAATCTTCGAGGTACGTGGGGCGCGCAACTCTTTCTGCAGGAAAAGTGCAAAGCCGAAGCATTCACCATGGCGAAAAGCAAGGGTCGTGCAAGGCAATTACAAGACCCTGACGAGGTCATTACAAAAGGTAATCACAAGTAGAATCACAAAAATCTCTTATCGAGCACGAATTGACTTTTTATCTTCTAGACTATGACCCAGAGTCCAATGCCCCCGAAAGTGACCGCGGCAGTGGCTCCGATGCCAGCGATGACGAAAACTTGGGCACCGAGCACTATGTCTCTGTGGGCAAGAGCAAACTGAGGCAAAAAGAGAATGTCTCGCTGGGGACCGAGTACAGAGGATCTCGAGTGAGCCGCTCCGCTTTGGACGATGACGACGAGGACAGTCAAGACAGCGAAGAGGACGAGGACGAGGGCGACTACGATGATCCGGATGTCGCTGATCTTGAAGCCGACGAGGCTGAGGCGAATGATTCGGAGATCGACAGTGACGATGCACTCGGTGCGTCGGATGCTGAGCGGTTCAAAAGGTTTGCTTTTCGGGGAAGCTCGAAGCCTGCTCGGCCGAAGGGGAAAGCGGGCAGGGCGACTGCTGCGGATTGCATGTCTGACGATGACGAAGAGGAGGATGATGATGATCAAGAAAATGAAGATGATGAGGAGGAGGAGGATTCCGGAGAGGATGATGACATGGATGACGGGCTTGATGCGTTGGTTAATGGTGGAGGCAGCGATTCCGAAGATGATGAATTGGACGAGGATGACGACGAGGAGGAGCTTGAAGACGACGATGAGGATGAGGATGATGACGAGGACGAGGACGAGGAAGAGGACGAATCTGATGAAGAGGCACCGTCCAAACCAAGTGCCAATGCCAGACCCAACTTGTCTGCCCTCTCCAACCGAGCAGATGTCGACAAAGGCATTGCTATCCAGAAGCAACGCAAGATTTACGACGGCCTTCTCAATCTACGAATCCGCCTGCAAAAAGCATTGGTGGCTGCAAATTCATTCCTAACCGTCGAAGCTGAGAGCGACGCAGAATCCGAGTCGTACGAAGCTGCAGAGGAAGCTGCAATCAAGCTGCTCAATACCATCAGCAGTCTACGAGAAAATTTCGGAACACAAGTCAATACCGGATCGAAACGAAAGCGCGGTCTGGAATTATCCATGTCCAATGCCGACATCTGGGAGCAGCTTCAGGAGGAAGACGGTACGGCAGCCGGGTTCCGAACAGAGCGATTGGAGAAGTGGTCTAAAAAGGTCCAAAGCGTTAACGTGACGCGACCCAACAGACTCAGTCGTCAGAACAAGTCACTTGTGAGCGCTCTGCAGGAACAGCTCATGGTCCCAAATAATCGACTGGTCAAGCGAACCAGAGTGCCACGCTCTTGCGCCCCTGCTCAGCTCGCCCAGAAGGCCACCGAGGATGAGTACATCTACGACGATGCCGACTTCTACCAGCTCCTCCTCAAGGAGCTCGTCGATCAAAGAACGGTCGAAGGCAGTGGCGAACAAGCTACCGCCATGCCGACCGTCATGGTCACTGCTAGCAAGGAGGCCAAGATGCGCAAGCAGGTAGATCGCAAGGCAAGCAAGGGCCGCAAAATGCGGTTCACAGTGCACGAGAAGTTGCAGAATTTCATGGCTCCTGAGGACCGACGGAGCTGGGAGCAGGGTGCCATTGATCGATTCTTTGGAACATTGTTTGGAAGAAAGATGGAGTTGGATGAGGATGAGAGCGAGGATGAGGACATGGATGGTATTGATGCGGAAGAGGAGGGCTTGAAGTTGTTTAGAAGTTAATGTAGCATAAAATTTGCGGCAGAGAGTTGACACATAGAGCAAACATGCTGTACGTTTGAGTAAAATATAGATATGTGGTGGTCAATTGATAATGCATCACGAATATGTATTTTGGCTCGCACATAGAATTTCAAGCTCATTGACATCGGATATAGAGCAATCGGCCCAGCTTCTGGTAAGTGAAAGAAGTCAGCTTCATTGCTCCGTCCATGGAACTTTACTCCGTGATTGCCAGCCATTCTAAGACATGCAGCTTCATGTCCATTACGTCAGTCCACACAGTCACCTCATTGGCTGTGCGGGTAGATTATGATAGTACAACTGATACTTACATAGGCGAATGCGGTTCCGAAAGCAATATTACATGCAGCATGCGGGCAAGACGATGACGGCAAAATTGGCGGAACACAGGCTGGGTTGTCATGCCTGGCTTGTTTGGTCTTCACCTTCGACCTGGTATGATTCTTGATTGTGACACTCCGTAGTTGGATTGGTCATGGACTGGCGACGCATTGAAGAGTCGGTCATGAAATTTGATGTTAAAATCGACTTCTTATTCGGACTCAAATTTCGAGACATTCTTGCAGAAGAGTGACAGAGTGGAAGTTTGGTTCGGGGTGACGGTGAGTTGGGCGAGACGACGCTAGCGGTCTGCAGTGGCTACCCGAAATTGAGACTTCTCTCCGACCCTTCGGGATCACTTTTCGTCATTGAAGGATTATTCTTCAATGACCTAAAGGTACATCTCAAAGGTGTATTCCATTCTTTCTTGCGCTCATCTGACAGCCGTAGCATAGGCGACGACCAGCCTGACCTTGATGGCCCCCAATGATGCAGACGAGGCCGCTCCTCTGCTGGCCGACGTGCCTTCAGAGCAGCGGCCTCTCGTGAATGGAAATTCTAACAACACAATTGATTTTGATCCCAATGGCGACCCTGGAAACCCGCTCGAGTGGCCAGAGCGGTTCAAGTGGGTGACGGTGTCGATGCTCGTCCTCATGGCCTTCACAGTGTATGTTCACCAACAATTGCAAATAGCATTAAGAATGGTGGTGCACAATGAAGTTGAACTTATCGGAATACTAATCTGCACTCAGAACATTCAATTACATCGCCGTCGTACCACTCTCAGCACGCATAGCAAACGATCTATCCAACGGCAACGACGCAGGAGCCACATCCGTCCTGCTCATCACAATATGGGAACTAGGCGAAGCAGCAGGGCCGTTACTCATCGCGCCGCTCTCCGAGATGTTCGGCCGCTACAGAGTCATGAACTTGTGCTGTTCTATCTTTACTATTGGGACTATAGCAACGGCTCTTTCTCAAAGCGCGCCAATCTTTACCGCTGCTCGCTTAGTGACAGGGATGGCTGTTGCGTCCAACGTCCTCAACCCGGCCATCGTGGGCGATATATTCCCTCCAACGGGTCAAGGCACGGCGATCAGCACATTCATGTTTGCTACATTGTTTGGAGGTACAGTAGGTCCCGCGATCAGTGGAGCTGTCGCAGAGAGACTTGGATGGCGGGCTGTGATTTGGATGAGTGTTGTGCTTGCGAGTTCGTGCACGTTGGTTTTCCTGACGTGCTTCCGCGAGACATACAAGGTTACTATTTTGAGAAGGAGAGCGGCTAGTTTACGAAGGAGTACGGGGAATGAGGCCACTGAGAGTATTTTGGATAAGAATGAGAGTAAGGAGAAAGGGGCGAGGCGATTGCGGACATCCATCATTCGTCCTGTAATGGTTCTGTTCGGGTCGGGCGTGTTGATAGCGCTGTCCTTATTTGGAGCAGTTGTGTTTGCTTACTTTTACATCGTGTCTGTGACACTGCCGAGCATTCTTGAGGAGAGATATGGGCTTTCTCCAGCTGCGATTGGGACGGCTTTCCTTGCAAATGGTAAGTTTCCCCCTCTTGCTCTATCCGCTTTCTCCATTCATGTTGTTAAACTTGCTTGACGCATCTGGCTTGTGCGGATGATGGTGCCTGATAGTCACTGATACTGTAATCAAGGACTCGGCTCCTGCGTTGGAATCGTAATATGCAACATATGGGTTGACAAGATCTACATCAAACTTCGCACAAAGAACAACGGCGTGGGGATCCCTGAGTTTCGACTTCCGCTGACCATGGTCGGCGGCTTCTTGTTGCCGCTGGGCATTACGTTGTATGGCTGGTGTGCAGAGCATAAGCTAGCCATGCCACTGCTTCTTTTTGCCGTCATGCTAGTCCGACTGACCATGATTCTGGCCTTCTTGCCATTGATGGCGTACGTGGTGGATGCATGCGGGCTCTACTCGGCGTCTGCGTACACAGGAATCGTGGTGCTCCGCAGCTTGGGCGGTGCGTTTCTGCCACTATCAACGACGGCACTGACGGGAAATTTGGGTTACGGATGGGGCTTCACTGCGCTGGGTGCGTTTAGTATGCTTCTTGCGCCGACTCCCGTCTTGATATCGCGATATGGGTTGCGGTGGAGACAGTTTTCCGAGTATACGAGAGGTTCTTAAAAGTTGGAGAGGAGCCTTCGAAGTCTATCTTGCAGTATATGTGGAGATGTCTGATCATTGATTCTTGGTGAAGCGATAATGGCGCACGGGAAGTCTGGGAAAGTAACGTATATGTTCCATTGGGTGGGCGGAAAGGGAGGAAAGGGAGGAAAGGGTTGTAATACGCCGGATATTAGTGGCCACATAGAAAGCGGCCCGCGATGGAGGAGCCTGGCGGGGAAGAGATGGATAGGGAGAGCACAGGCGCCATAAATCTTGACGGAGAAAAATGGGCACAGCACTGATGGAAGCGAAAAAGAGGTCTCCAAACTGACTCCTTTCTTCGGGGCAGTCAAATATTATCTGGCGGCAGAAAAGCCAGCATGGTGTTCTACACCACCGAAGACAGGAACAAACACCACCACAATTCACTAGAGCGCAACCCTTGTAGCCTGTGTTGAGCCAGCGCCCGCCACTGCGGTCACGTGGGGCTTATGTGGCCTGGCTGCTCGGATAGCCAAGAACAAGTGCCAAATGCGAGCTTGCCGGCTGGCAGGCACCTGGCAGGCAGACGGACGCACAGCTGAAGAGCCGCCCAAACCTCGTTCCCCCCTCATCGATAAATTCCGTCTTCCCTATCTCGCAGACTCTGGTCGCAAGGACCATTGACCAACAGAGACTCTATGTGACCGGCCGCAACACCATGGAGCAAATCGAGACACAAGCCTCGGATTTGCGCTACTTGGCGCAAGCTCCCGTTGCGTTGAGCGACACTGCAAGCGTATCCTATGATACACCACGGCCTGGGCCGCATGGCAGTCCCTCTGGTTCCGCAGGATACGGAGACAATTCCGCTGCTGCCTCTGCGTCAACAGCCAACGCCAATAAGAGAAAGTCGGTTGATTATGCCGCTGGCCAGAAGCAGACCAGAAGCAAGAGAAATCGGGTGAGTTTTGATAGTCCCTGTCCTCGACTTCCCGCCGTTGTGTCGCCTGCCTTGCATGTAACTTTGGGAGTCAAACTTGCCCCTTTGTGGGCTTGTGTCACGATGCTGGCCACAGCCCGGTTCCCCACGGCGTTTGGCATTTGCCCTGTGCGACTGTTGGTTCTGGTCGGCTATGCGACTGCATGTGTGTATGACGTTTCAGACACCTGCGACGCGGGGCTCTCTTATCCTTAATATTTCATTGTCGTGTTGTCCGCTAACTCGCCGTCTGTTATAGTACATTTCAATAGCATGGTAAGCCTGATCACACCTCAGACGCAAACTTCTGAGAAGCGGCGTAATCATGAGTACAGCGTAGTCATTCATAACTGATTCCTGAGCGTATAGCAATGACTGCAAAAGAAGGAAAATCAAGTGCAATGGCGAAACTCCCTGTCAACGCTGTGGCAATCTCAACCTGGCGTGCTTATACGCCCCCAACTGCTGCTCAAGCAGCTTTAAAGACTCTGACGAGTTCAAGTCTGTCACGACCCAGCTGAGCCGCCTCCAAGATGAAGTCAAGTGGTTGAATCAGGCCATCAAGAACATGCAGGCTGACTCGGCTCGGCTCGGTGCTCCTTCGGCGGAGCGTATGATGAACGGCGGACCCCCATCAGCCATTGAACCCTCACCGTCCCAGGGCTCAGCATCGCTACCTCGTCACGACATGTCTCATTCTAAAGGCGGACCCTTCCGTGATCCCACGAGCATGGCTTTCAGCCTTGATGTCGCCAACACCACCATTGCCAACATGGGATATCGCGGGATCGATGACTCTGACGATCAGGATCAGCAGGGTAGCAACGTCGCTGTACAAATCCAGTCTACCAATTCTGGATATGATCCGCTGCTCGACTTTGATAAGGATGAAATGGTCCGTCTGTGTCGGTTTCATGAAGATGAGATTGGGATAATGTACCCTGTCCTCAACATTCATTCCGTCATTGCCCATGCAAAGTCCATCGCCCCTTATCTGGAACCTGTTCGCAATCAGCAACGCTCTGAACCGTTGAATGACGAGAAGACGTTGCAGCTCAAGATGGTCATGTGCTGCGCATTGGTGGTCGAGTCCCATGGCCACAGTGACAAGGCCACCCGCCTCTATGAGAGCATGGAAGCAGTCGTCAACAAGAAGCTCATGTCAGATGCCAGCGACGTAACCAACCTGCCACTTTTGTGCCTATTGGCTGGTTACAGGTTTCTGTCTAATGAGGAAGTCTTGTCGTGGAGAGTTATTGGCCAAGTCATGAGGCTCTGTCTCGAAGTGGGCATTCACCAGAAGAGGGGACTGATAAAGATTCGCAATGAGTCGGAGAGGAAGAATGCTTTGAACAGTTTTTGGTCAGCGTACGTTTTGGATCGTCGATGGGCATTTGGAACGGGACTACCTTTTGCCGTACAGGATGACGAGATTGATCCCAACTTGCCGATGCCGGTGAGTGAACTTCCACGGACAGAGTTGTTCTGGCCATAGACGATTGCTAAACCCTTCGTGTTAGGATGAATACCCCTTCCTTGTGGCCATGATCACGTACTCGCGCATCGGTGCCAAGGTCTGGCGCCAAGTATCTCATTTCGGGCCGGTTTTGGCTCGGGAGTTGAGACAGGAAGAGATCGAAAACCTCGACCAAGAGATTCTGCAATGGTATGAGACGGTTCCTGACGAGGTCAAGGTCCGGAATTGGGATAAGGAGAAGCAGATGACTTCAACGCCATCGTACAATTTGCAACGCCTCAGGATCTGGACATATTTGAAGCTGAATCAGGTACGCCGCTCGCCTTGTTTGCAGCTTCTTGAGAGTGCACTAACGAGAGACAGATCCGCATTTGGCTTTACACACCGATATTGCACAGCGCGACGAGTATCATGCAACATCCAGGACAGGCGCAACGAGTCGTGGATCTGGCAAAAGATACCATCCAATACCTGAACCACTTGAACAGCACGACCAACCTATACCGACGCGCACAAGTGTTTTATAACCAATTTCTCGCCTCAGCGATAGCTGTGGTTTTTCTGGCATCGGTTCATGCGCCCGTCCGCTTCAGTGCTGTTTGCAGAGAAGAGTTCTACATGGCACTGGACCTGGTCAAGGATCTATCCGCTAAGAGCTGGGTGTCAAAACGACTGTGGCGGACGATCAAGTCACTCAAAGATGTAGCCCCGCGGTTCGGTCTGAATCCAGATGATGACGCCCATTCAAATGCCGCCCTGGGCATGATTGGCCTTGCGAGGGGACACATGGACGGCAATAACACGGTCGGCCAGTCGCCCTTTACGCACATGAGCATGCCACAGAGCCATCCAAATCACCCGCCAACCGACCAGTTGGTAGACCAGAACGGCAAGAAGATTCAAAGTGAACTATCTCGCATCTTTGAGGGATATGTTGGCTTGAATGGGTTCCAATTCGGAGACTATCAAATGCAGGCGCACACCGATATGACGCCGGATTCAGCTGGGGGTATGTTTACTCCTGATGGGACAGTGTTCTCTCATCTACGAGAGATGTTCTAGGAGCATTATGAGGCGGGAACAGAGCTCCCTCGATTACTTTATGGAGGACTTTGTTATGTCTAAATGCTTCTGTGTAATATGAAAGCGATCTATTGTATCAACTCCGGCCTAGTGTACAAATTGAGAATATGACCCAGATAGTAAATATACACCAAGTCAAAAAACCACGTCTCCGTCACTCGTCCTCTCACAATTGGTATCCTACAAAACATCATCAATCGACTTCCGTCCAATTCTAGCAAGACGTCGCCGCTGCTGCACCACCGGCCGCACCACCACTCGCCCCAGCAGCATTCCTCCTCCGCCTGCCCTGCTCAATCTTTGCCATGGCCGTGACAACAACCCAGTCCCGAATAAACTCATCGACAAAAACCCTGAAGTACAGAGTTCCCCTTTTCGACCAACTAAAGCTCGCATTCTCGTACTCCGCAACCACCTGCCCCGTCTGATCTATCAGCCGCAGATCGCTGGAGAACTCCCACGTCCACTTAAACATGGGCGTCTGAAGCACAGCATCCGTGCTCATGAACCCTCTGCGCTCCATAACGGCTTCTTTGCCCTGTACACAAATGTCGACATCGGATGAGAAGGAGTGGAAATCTGCTGATCCAACGGGGATTTCTTGCTGCGGATTCTGCGGCGAGGGCCGTAATACATCTACGCTGCGCTGCCAGCTTGAGTTTCGGACCTTGTAGAGGGGTGTTTGGGTCGTTGGGTCGACGAGGACGAGGCGGTGGAATGAGTCCTTGAGGATACCGAGCGCTGGTATGGCGTAGGCTGGTGGAGGGGCAGAGGTTGAGGGCGAGGGGGAGTGGGCGTGGTGTTGCCGTTTGGGTTCGGCGAGGTGTGCTTTTGCTGTCTTCATGGTGTAAGTGTAACTGAGGGAGTCGTTGGTGTTGATCAAGTTGTGAGACTGGAGAATTGAACGCTGGTTCGATGAGATGATATATTAACGTTGTAGCAAGATGATGTTGGGAGGATTGCAGAGTAGATTCTATTCTTGCCGTGATATATGTCACTGATTACGACGCCCTCGGACGTAAGAGAGTGCTTCCTTCCATTGAAAAGGAATCTGCTGCGCCGAGCACCGCATGACGTCGTCCCGTCTGACAGGTGTGGCGGATGGATGTGGCATTGGTGGCATTGATTGCATGGCTGACGGATCGTCGTGCCGGTGGTGGGGCAATCGCGAGGCTCAGCCGTACGGGGCATAGGGCATAGGGCCACAGGGCCTACGGGGCGTCCTAGGCAGCATCTTATTATTGCTCGTTTTGGAAATGTGGATGAGTTGTGATTATGCATCGCTGCGATGTTGTTTCCGCGCAAAATGATACTTTCCTCTTTCCGAACACTGTTCCAAGTGAGTATTGCAGGTTCAGGACTCACAATTACCTTGCATATGCAGGCGGAACAGGATCAAAGGGAAATTGGTGTAAATAGGATCCACTCAGCTAGAATGAACCCCACCATCTCTGTCGCGTAGCTTCCATCTCTAGTTCCTTCGGCCATGGGTCTAAGAACTCAGGGAGCATATCTTGCCATGCCTTTCTCGTCTTGTTCCACAGCCAAGCAGAAGTGTATTCCCAATAACAAGGATACCAGCCTGCAAACTCCCAGTCGATTATACCCACGACCTTGTCACCGCGCACTAATATGTTGAATGGATTGAGATCACCATGAGTGAATACAGGCGGACCACAGTCCCTGTCTTGACTAGCGACCATCTTTTTAATGCCTTTCCAGTCTTCGTCATCTACGCGGTTTGGGTGTTCCTCCGGCTGCAAGCCTTCGCGCAGCCAGGTGTGAAACTCTCGGCTTGACGGGAATGGTCCAAAGCTTGGGTTGGATCTAGGGATCCGAGAATCGCGCAAGGTCCCGCCTGTACAGCTCTGGATTTGATTACCAGGAGGTTTGAGAGCACGAAGCTCGTCAATAAATTGTCGAAGCTGTGCGAAAACGTTCTCGAGCTCTTTATCGGACAATTTGGGAAGCGCCGCTGCGAAGGATTCGCCTCTGATTCGTTCCATGACGATGTAGGTTTCGCCGTTGTGAACGAACGAACAATGTACACGTGGTACCGGGATTGAAGTGCAGCTTGCCACAAACATCATTGTGGTTCCCTCAGCGAGGTCGACATGTTGTCCGGCCTTGACGATGAGAGTACTCGACAGTGGCAGGCAGGGTCCATCCAGCTTGTAGAACCGGCCGCATATTTTCAGAGCAAACAGGGTTAAAATCCGTCGCAATCGGCCGTTCCCGATACCAACGGTATCAGATGCTACATGCTTCACGGACGCATGTTTCGAGTGCAGCCCATCTTGGGTGGACATCGCGTCGCTGCACCGGTGAGTTGCTCGTCTCCTCGATGAGGACGCAGCCGCTTTTGGCTAGAGGAATACGTAGTATTAGCAGACTGCTCCGGTAAACTGGCGGTGGCCCGACCGAAGTTCTTTATTGTGAGATATCAAGCGTTGTTGTGTTCTGCATCATGTTTGGAGGTGACCATGTTGGGGGATGGATGAGCCCGTCTTAACCCTGGCGTTGTCTCATACGCACGGAGCACTTCCTTGTGTGACGAGACTCTAGGAAAAAGTGAACACCATTCGACAAGTCCCAGAGAGCGTGCGAGGAGAGATAGAAGCGGCAAAAAGTCAAAAAGAATAACAACTGATGGTCTCTCCCGCCGGGAATTGAACCCGGGTCTCAAGCGCGACAAGCTTGCATACTGACCACTATACTACGGAAGATGAATGGCGTTGAGGAGCCACTGTAGTGGGGCTGTTGTATACTCACGTGATAGATAATGGTACCTATAAAGGGTATTATGAGTGTAGGCGGGATGCAAATGAGACTCGAGCCTTCGTCCAATCCTAGTTGCCACGTCGGATATCATCTTTCATCGTTGAGAACACGCATTGTGCGCTGTGAATCTGAACCTTAGCTCATTTAATCACGTCTCAACATGTGTTTGACAACTGATTTCAAACCATCCTCCAAGGATCTGTCACAGTGTGGTGATAGTTGCATACCTGGGTAGTTTTCACTTGGGACTGATACAGCAGAGCGTATTGCGCGGGAAGTTAGCCACGAAGCGCAAACTGGACCATGGGAATGGACTAACAATTGTTTCCAAAACATCTGAGAACATGTTCCAGTGGACTATTCTCAAGGAAAGTGACCCGAGGATTCGTGTTGTGGGAAATACTAGAGGGTAGCTCTGCACCATGTATAGAAATCGAGTAACACTTCATCCATATTAGGAAACTAAACACAGATTTCCGATTCGGTCGATAAGCAATTGACCCTCAGTAGAATATCTCATGATATCATATCTCTTCAATTGCAAAAAAATAGTAACTGGAAACGAAGGTCGTATCTACAATCTGATGAGCCCCAGGCCCAATCTAAAGAAGAAATCCGATGGGAGGCCAATTCCAACGACTTTTTCTTCTTTCAACCATGCTATACACTATTTTATCCAAGTCAAGTCCTTCAAGGACGACCGCACTTCTTGGCAGCAGCACCCAAGCAGATGATGGCGCTGGTGCAGTCCCAAGATGCCTTGCCCATGGCAGCGCAGTTGAGAATCTGGTGAAAGTCATGAGTTAGTAAATCATCTTCTGCGACTCGCAGGATACCACGTAGGCGTTGGAAGCTGTCCCGTTCTTCACATACCTTGTCACCACACTTGCTGGCCAGGCCGTTGACCTGAACACACCAGAGCCAAGCAACGGCGCGCTGACCAGACTTCTTGATGATGGGAGCCATGCGGGCGAGGAAGATGGGCCAGGCTCGCTTGTCCTCGCTGACGGGAGCGGGCAAGTCAAAGTTGAGAGGGGTTCCGTCGTCCAAGTATCCCTCGACGACTGCATACGTAAACTGTTAGCGAGCTGTGCTTCTCGTGACAGGACATCGGACCATCGGTGGCATGGTCGCGCCGACTGAAGTGGGGATGTATGAATGGAAGGTTGATTTATTACCTTCTCCATCAGCTGTGAAGATGATGTGACCCTCGGAAACACCATCCACGACAAACTTAACCTTCTGCTTGCCGCCATCAAGGTTGGTAGTCGGAAGGTTGAGGTTGGCACCAGCAGCTTCCTCCTGGACCTGGCGTCTGGCGACGTCAAGTTCGGTGGGCAGAGCGGAGGCAGCAGCGAGGGCTCCGAACATGGAGAAGACGAGAGTGTTGAGGAACTTCATGATGGGTTAAAGTGTGTAGCAAAAGATGCTCGAAAGCTTGGTGTTTTGGGATTTGTGTTTGGAAATTGGTGTTTGTTGAGAATGTTTGATGGTGATGATGAGAGATGATGCGAAATATCGAGAGAGATTCACAGCTTTATATATTCATTCTGAAGCCATATTGATAACAGTCTTGTCTCAAATTGGCAAGGCGAAGAAGCATAAACTCAGCTCTACACATCTAGACCGTACACAGACAACCATCGTGATCCATAGAGGTTCCAATATCCTTTGGAGTAAGCATTCATTCACAACAACGGAGTTCCCCCAAGCCACGTTTCTCTCAACTCGCCAATCCATTCCTCCGCGATGGAGTTCCAATGAAGCATTTCGCGCAGCGCAACTGAACTGCTCGATATGCTTTCGATAAGGAGAGCGAAACTGTGGAGTTTGTCAAGCTGTAAGCAACGGCAAGTCATTCACTCCCAAGCAGACGCAAAACTATATGATCGCCTCGCAATGACCCGATGAGCCAAGACTTGGTTCCTATGGAAAAGCAAGCATGAAATATACCGCACGTGGGGAAACGTTTCTTTCTTTTCCGTTTTGACATGTATGGGCGTGGATGTGCAAGCGAGGCTCCGATTCCCACTCCGCTTGTGGGAACAAAAAGGAACAAGCCATTGATGGCATGCCAAGAATCGTATTATCCGCCTGCCCGCCCGTCGCAACCCGTATGGGGTTGGACTCCGGGACGGGTGGAGTTTTCTCTTGCCAAATGTCAACTTTCGTACAATACTGGAGAAAACTAGAGGGAACTTTGGGTTCCGGCTTATCTTGACGTGTAAAGCACTTGGCATTTTACCGCAAAAGCTTGAGCCGGTCACTCATATTCGAAGCGGTTATCTACGGGGACGTGTTCATTGACATGTCACTCTATTATGTGAAACATCCCAAAGTTATACTTGCTTTACTTCTTCTTTTTTCTCAGGGTTTATTACGGGCATGGCACAAGTCGCAACGCGGTTGCATCGCATAGATCCGACAGTGGCGTCTAGATGGCAACCACCAAATATGACACGATCAGGACCTACATCTGCGGAGAGGCCTTCAGAGGCTGCGAGTCAGTAAGCATTTCTAGTTTTAAGCTTAAATTGCGGGCAGCCTTCTGAAGAGGGGTTATACGAACCCGCCACGGCATATTCGAGTAAAGATCCGCCGCCCCCAATCGACTTTTGAATCTTGCCAAACCCGTTCTCGAGACGGCCGGCCCAATGAGCTGAACGCGTGACGTACGGACTTGCATACAGCAAGCGTCTTGGTTAAGCGCCAGGGGCCCCAGTTACACTTGTCAAGTCGGGTCAATGTTCAACTTTGATGAAAGTCGGTTCGTTTTTGCGCCAAAACAGCCCCCACTTGGCGGATGGCTGTGCTTAGTGCCGACGACAGTTAGACCGGCGGCTCTCGTGGTTTGCTTCCTCGTCATGAGCTTGTATTGAAAGCATGCTAAGAGCTCAGGCGATTCAGCTCAACTATGCCTGCGAATCGTGCTTCACCACACCACTACTGACCCAGATCGGCAGCAATCTGGAAGGGGGATCTTCACTCTACCGAACGGTGTGGTGCATCGCTCACCACTTTCTTGACAAAATTTGCTATTTATAACGGGTGGCAACGGCATGAACACATGGCATCCGTAGTGTCCAACTTCAAGCTGTTGGGGATTGCAGTCGTCAAAATGGGGCTATCTTGAAAGATGATTGCCATTGTTAGAAACAAGTGGCGAATCGAGGCGTCTGGATCTGCATCGCAATCGAGCTGTTCATGAAGCGTTGTGTTGTATATATTTTGGGAACGTGTTTCACAGTTACCGGGACCACTATTCAAGGGGATCTGTTTGTCCGTGATGACTTGTTGATGAGCACGAACTTGGGAGTCCACCGCAAAGATAAATTTGGTCGCTTTCTGATCGTCCTCGTGCTGCTTCAAATACAACTAGTGCATGCTTGGCGAATTGCTTCAGGCTCGTCCATCAACTTCTTCAAACAACGCGATGAGCGGAGGTGATAGACACAAGCACCACAATGGATGCATGCCATCAGTGCACGCTTCTATAAACGGATCTTTTGTTGAATCGAGTTGGCCACTTGTGCACGGCCAGCCGTCTATCTGGACTCCGGCTCAATAGCATTACTGATACGATGACCGGAGCTGTGCTAGAAATGAAGAGTAGGCAGTTACGGCAACCAACGAGCGAATTCAAGCACGGGGCGCATCATGTCAAGTACTACGGAAACATACTTCCAGTTTCATGCACACATCAAGGCACACAGGGGATAGATTCTACAAGGCAAATTAAATAGGTTTCCGACAAATACGTCGAACAAAAAGTATTCATTAAAATATACGGCCTTTTGCTTATATCTTTCTTCCAAGACAGCCCGACTTTCTGATGCAATTCCACTTATACTTTTCTCTGCCGTACGGGATTCACCAGAGAAACCACTCTTTTAATCGTGGTCATATGTAATGTGTGAATCATGACCAGACCCAACCGCCGTTGCCGGAGTCATTATGTTGTTCGTGTGTGCCAAAACTCGTCAGTCTGAATGTTTGATGACCAAAGTATCGATGATAGTTTAAAAGCCGCCAACAGTGTTGCCGACAGCGCCGGCAGCAGCAGCAGCAGCAGCAGCACCAGGAGCCGGAGCAGGAGCGGGAACTGGGGGAGCACCGCCAGGCAAACCGAGTCCAGCTGGGAGCCCGGAAATGCTGGCGGCGTTACCCTGGAGAGCACCAGACTTTTGCAGCTCAATGGGCTGCTTCAGGATCTCGTTGAGGTCGATGCCCAGGGCTCCGAGAAGACCACCCTTTCCGCCTTTCTTGCCATCGACAGGCTTGGTCGCGTTGCCTCCCTTGCTGCCGAAGACACCCTTCAGAATCTGCCCGATGTCATTGCCGCTAGCACCCTTCAGGATAGTCGGGATGTCGAAGTTCTCTGCACTGGCGCCAGAGACAGCCTTGTTGAGAACGGGAGGCGCAACTGGAGCGGTGGTGTTTGGTGAGGTTGGTGCGGCCAAAGCACCCGAGATGCAGGCGAGGATGGCGGCGTGACAGAACTTCATCTTGAGAGCGGAAGGGTGAGAGTGTTGTGTTGGAGATTTGAGAGTTGTTGCGAAATTGCTGGAGAACCCGATAACCACTCTTGGATAGCGAGTGGATGAATGTAATTATATATATGCAATCCCTCTACAAGATTGTTCCATTGTGCATTTGTAGTCCATGGAGTGCAATCCATGCAATCCATGATCACGTATACAGTTCTGCGATTCTGCATCCTCTTTGCTGTCTCAGTTGTGCTATGTTCAACAGTCTTCATGATGGTAAATTGGAATGGGGGATCAGCAGGGAGAACCGTTTGAGCCACGCAGCTCCACGGTCCTGGCATAAATGCAAGACATATATTGAGACAAGTGAAAGCTGTCAATACCTCCCAAATTGGCAACTTTTCTCGGCGGAGATTTTTCGAGCAGACTTCATAATGGCAGATAGCACCTGAACTGCACTAATCCGGCAAGGAGAGGCAGATCTGCTTAGCTGTGCATTCCAACCGGTAGAAACGCCATGCAAGCTTGGGCTGCCGCAAAGCAAGACAGTCAGGAACAATTTTGGGGCCAAATGAGGAGAGCGGCTCGAACTGATTTGTCATTGGGATTCGAATAAGAGAATAATCCAGGCACAACACGCTCTTCTGACTGCTTCTTCAATTCAATGTCTTGCATCACAGGCCTGTGCTGTGGACTTTACGATGTGGTCGCATCTCGATACAGAGTCGTAGAGTCAAACTCAATGCTGCTTTCTTTCTGTTGATTTCCATTAGACCACGGGTCAGTGATGAGTCCTTGATTGTAGCGCTTACCAATAGAAACTTCTTCGTCGCTTCACCATCCCCCTCCATCCCCTTGAGCAATGCCAAAAATGGATCCGTCTCAAGGGCGGTTTCTGCCTTGGTGACGGATATCCTATTCAAGTTTTTGCGTGACCTCCTGTCGATGAAATCCATGAATTTCTGTCGTCGTACCCTTGCATATGCGTCAAGAATGTCCTCGTCAGCCCTGCCGTCATGGTAGCCAATGAGACAATCTGCCAACCCGGCCACATCCAAGACCGCGGCCATGCAACCATATCGGCCAAAGGGATTGCATACATGTGCCGCGTCGCCGGCTAGAAAGACACGTCCCACTCTCATCTGGTCTACACAGCGGTTGTGGATGCGGAACTGGTCTGTCTGAGTCACCTTGTACTGGCTAGGGTCGGGATGGCCAGGTAGCATCTTCCGGAAGGCAAGCTCGCGGCGCTTGATATATTCTTCTTCGGAGAGGTTTGTCGTAGAGTCTCCGTACGTTACACGCCAAAGAGGGCCATCGGCGTCTTTCGCTTTCCCTCGCTTCGCAATAAGACCCCAAAACTCATTGTCAATCATGTAGTTTCCACCTTCCCAACCATGGTCCTCGAATCCATCATAGTAGACCTGTTTGGAGAAAGTCAGTGTGTGCCACAAGCGCAATTTATGTTGTTCTCTCATCAAATTACAAGAGGAATTATCAGAAGTCGCATTTTCTTGGCCCATGTAATAGTGCAAGACACTTACGTTCTGTACTAAAAGCCGGCTTGAAAAGGTCTCACCCGGCCAATGTCGCTGAAACAGAATCTTTCGCACGGAACTCTGGCCGCCGTCGCATCCAATGATGTAATCGGCCTTAAATGTGACCGTCTTTTTGACTTCGTGTTCCTCACCAACCTCAACCACGGCAGATGCTGAGTTCGCGTCTTGTTCTATGCCCACGACTTTGTGATTGAATAATATTGTCACGTATTCGGAATACTTGTCACGGCAGTGGCGGAGCATAATCTGCAATATTTCGTTGAGGGGTAAAATGGTCATGCGATTGGGATCATCCTTGACAACAGAAAGGTCGATCCCGGTGAGGACCTCTCCGGTCTGAACGCTCCGCCAGCAGATGGCAGGGAAATGTGTGATACTCTCCGACCGTATGTTGTCTAGGATACCTGCTCGTCGGAACACCCGAGTAGCAGGCACGCCATATTGTGTAGCTCGTAATCTCTCATCTACCCTGTCCCAAGACTCCAGTACAGTCGACGAGATATTGTTTCTTGCGAGTAGGATGGCGAGCAGCAGGCCAGCGGGACCAGCTCCCACAATGAGGACCTGAATGAATCAGTCAGCTAACCTTACACTGGGTCGTTCAGAACCAAGCTTTGCGGTTCCAGGTGTGCACCTTCTCGAAAGGACTTGTTCGTCCTGATAACGGGTGGTTTGCTGATTTGGAAGTATCCATAATTCCTGTACTGCTCAACGCGTAGAATATATGGTGGAACCGACTTTCTTGTCTCCTGTGACTGTACTTGCTATGAGACCTGAACGTAGTTGGTCTTAGAGGTTCGAGAGAATAGATATGCCCTGGCTGGCAGAGACGTCAAGTTTTAAGTGATCCTGCCAGGCCCAGAATGTCATGTCACATAGTAAG
Source organism: Periglandula ipomoeae IasaF13 (assembly GCA_000222875.2). NCBI lineage: Eukaryota > Fungi > Ascomycota > Sordariomycetes > Hypocreales > Clavicipitaceae > Periglandula > Periglandula ipomoeae. The sequence goes on from AFRD01000129.1 coordinate 24,235, forward strand.
CCTCCGCATCACAACTCCCCACGGATTTGAAGTAATACATTGGGGTAGAGCGCTGTAGTTGCGCTCTGCTGCCCCCGCATTGTCGTATGAGTGACAGTGACCTTCCGCCTACATCGGGGATGAGGGGTTCTTGCGCGGGGTCTTTTGCAGAAGTCTGGTACAACCTGCCAGGGACCTGGATGGCGAACCAGTAAGATTGCCAACAATGATGAATAACTATAGCTTGCGCAGTCTTGAAGTTTGGTTCATCCATGATTACTCCGCTCATGCAACATGCGCAGACGTGGGAAACTACCATCCGATAGGCGAGCGGCTTGGCGAGCGCCATATTACCATCGATATCATACATGTATGATACAGGCCAATGTTGCTCGCTCAGGGAGTCAGCCGATGATGCGATTGCTCGTGTATGAGCGCTTCCGTCATTCTCGGCTTAAGAAGCTACACAGACTCGGTCTAGCCTTGTCTGTACCAGGAATTGCATGGGTAGTGCCTCCGGTGTCAAACCCATACCTTTCCGACAGATTTCCGAGCATCCGACTAGAGGCTTTTCCGAACTTATGGTGTATGCTATAGCGGATCCCAGAAACTAGGAAAATAATGGTCGAGCAACGACATGTCCGGCAATACGAAGTCCTGAATATTCAGATCCAGTCCGTCTATCTGGATGTCGGTCGACCCACGGGTGACTATTTTATCCACAAGCTCCGCGTGTTTCGCCAGGCAATTATCGGCCAGATCCCATCCGTACTGTGACTTATAATCGCGAAGTGTGTTGACGATATCCTGTGCAATACGGAAAGAACTGCTCTGCGTCAGCCCGGCTAATGAGCCCTGTCTCCAATGCGCATCGCAAGAGGAAGTTGATGGTTGCTGGAAAGGCGAATGCCGTCACGGGAAGCCAGAAATCGCCAAACTGATCAGTATGTAGCTCTTGTAAAAGCAAGAGAATATCCTCTGCTGTACGGCGAGCTTGCATGTATCGGTTCTTGGTGCCCTCAAGGTGGGAGTCGTTCTGGCGCTTCACAGCTTCGAGTTCCATCCGCTGTAGGAGGAGCCTCATGGTGAGATAGGCAAGACGAAGATTTGCGGCACCTTGAATCTCCAGTTTGGAACCCCGAATGATGATGAGACGACAAGGTCCCTCCAGAGACTCAACCCATTGGTTCAAGGCTAGTTCAAGGTTGAGAATATTCCATGATCCTTCTTGACTAACGTCGTAGACATGTTGCAAGTGCTGGTCCAGAACATCTGTAAGGCGGACCAGAGAAATGAAGACATCAGCCGCGTTGAGAAGATCCTGGCCCATACCCACCTGACAGATGTAGGATCGGGTGGGTAACGGAACATCACATTGCTGCCGCGCGATATGCGGCGGAGTACCATGAGCCAGGCTCAGCCTTTGATACGTCAGTTTCCGTAGAGTCAAATCAGAATGAGCAGTACAGGACTGACCATCTGTCCTGAACTAGTAAATACCACCAAATCTTCATTCTCAAGTACTTTTCAGATTGCGGAATTTTCCACTCGAGAGGGTTTCGATTCAATCCTAGGGCGTGTGCCACCGAAACGGTCGAGCCCAGGAGCACGCCATTGCCGATAATCGACGTAGTTGGCCGCCCGCCAATATTCAGTAAGATTGCTGTGATGATTGACACGCCAGGTGAAAGATACAGTTCAGAGTAAACAGCCTCGTTGGCTAGGTTCCAAATGAATCTCCGGTCGGGGCATGTATAACCGCTAAGCGCGGGGGAATGCGTCCAGTAAACGAGCGTGTGAGCATAGAGACATGCTAGGAGTGCCGGCGATATTTGATTCTTGTTTTTTGCAAGTTGCTGACGGAATGATGGTTCATCTAATAATGGCATACAGTTGTTCACCCGTGCAAAGTACCTATCAAGGTCAGCGACCACTCTGAACCCATTGCTCATGCAAACATACTCATCAATCAGAGTTTGAGCATGGGGCTCCAGTATCTTCTCTATAATGTTTAATTTCTCAGCTGCAGGACCTCTGTTCCGAGACTGGCCCAATGGATGCTTCTCGATCATTGCGAATAGAACCGGCCGTGATTTGCCAGTGGATGCTAGATTGATCATTCTGGTACTTGTAGTTGCTTCTGGTATTTCACCAAGGTATTCCGACAGCACTTGGCTATCATTTGTTACAGTTGGCCCAACTATATGCATGTTGTGCTCGTCTTCCTCGATGGCCCCTAGTGCCGCAGGAAATGCTTCTTGCCGGTGATCAACGGTTGAACTGTGGCAATCATGCTGCGTTGTGAACCATGTAGACCTGGCTCCGGGAGTAGTTTGGCAATTTTCGAGGCCATTGGATAGAGGACTATCTTCTAATAGTGTGTTTCTAGCCAGAGGTGCTGTTTGTGTTTTTTGGCGAGATGTGCGAGCAGATGAAGAAGTGTTCGGTGTGATTGTACCTATGATGCGGCGCCTCTGGCCGGACCTGAGCGTGGACTTACGACTTGAATCGGGTGGAAATGTGCATTCAGTGCCGTGAGCTCGGCATGTTACACATGTTTCCGATCTATATTCAGTCTGGCATCTGGACTTGCGACGACGACAGGGGACACAAGCCGGTCTAAGGTGAGATCGGTATGGTCGTCCAGATTCGGACCTCACATGGTTCATCGCTTTATGGACGTGTGATAAGACCTCTAAAGTCGTCGCAATAGTAGGAATTACGAGGTTCAATCAGCAAGCAGACCAATTTCGTCGGTAGGGCCAGATAGTTTCCCGCGGAAAACATGGGTAGAGACTTTGAGTTGGCGAAGTGGGGATGGAATGATGCTGCTGCTGGTGGCAGCACCAAATTCCACGCGGAGAAAACGGTCAAGCTAGCCTAGCGCATCTCGCCGCGGCGAAAGTTGGCCGCGGGAAACTAGGCCCTCATCTCGACTTATAGAACCCGATAGTGGTGATGGCGTTCAATATGAGGGAGTCGGTACAGATTATAAAGCAGCAACTTTTTCTTTGGTCCAACTGGGAAGCCTGCGTAGCTTTTCATTGAATTTCTTGCACCATAATTAAAATTACCCTGTCCTCCTTCTCATCATTATTGTAAATTGCCATGGCCCCAGGTGCTCTTTCCCAAGACGAAGCACTTCGTCCCACGGCCATCATCTCAAAATCAGAGGCAGGCCCTGACCTCTATCAAAATGTGGACGAGGAAAAAATGGCCCAGACAGCTCAAAGATACCTTCTGGATTACGGTACAAAGTTTGAGCCAGACATCGTAACGGGTTGTCATGGCCTGTATTTTCATACCGCTTCTGGCCACAAGGTGTTGGACTGGACATCAGGTCAGATGTCCTGTTTGTTAGGCCACGGCCACCCGGAGATCGTCAAGGTCATTTCTGATCATGCCATGTACCTTGATCATCTCTTTTCGGGAATGATATCACCACCAGTTATCTCACTCGCCGAGCGACTTTGCAGCGCCTTGCCGGAGGGTTTGGACAAGGCATTCTTCCTCTCCACCGGCGGCGAGAGTAACGAAGCTGCCATCAAATTGGTCAAAACATTCACGGGCAAGTTTGAGATTGTTGGCGTCGGCGCATCTTGGCACGGCATGACGGCTCAAGCGCTGGGGGCTCAGTACCATTTTGGAAGACGCGGCCATGGACCTCTGATGCCTGGGATGCATATGCTGCCTCCTCCAAACGCTTATCGATCAAAGTTCCGTAAACCCGACGGCTCGTATGACTGGGAGGCAGAGCTTGAATACGGATGGGAAATGATTGACATGCAATCATATGGTTCTCTTGCTGCATGCATTGTCGAATGCATTCAGAGCTCAGGTGGCATGTACGTACTTCCGCCAGGTTATCTGAAAGCCCTCAAGCAGCAGTCTGAGGCTCGAGGAATGCTTCTCATTGTCGATGAGGCGCAAACGGGCGTTGGCCGTTGCGGCGATTTCATGGCCATTACTCATGAGGACGTCGTGCCGGACATTTTGACACTATCCAAAACTCTCGGTAACGGTCTACCACTCAGCGCGGTTGTCGCAAGCGATCGAGTCGCTGCAGGGGCTGCAGAGAAAGGCTTCTTCTTCTATACAACTCATGTCAATGACCCATTGCCGGCGGCAGTGGGCGACAAAGTCCTCGAGATCCTGTTTCGAGATAACTTGGTTGAACACTCACGGGCTTGCGGCAGAGTACTCCATCAAGGTCTACGGAAGCTATACTCCCGTTACGGGTGCATTGGTGAAATCCGTGGCAGGGGTCTCATGGCAGGCATGGAGATTGTGACGAATCGTGAAAGCAAGGAGCCGGGACTCGACCTGGCCAAGAAGATCGGAAGCAGAGCCTATCAGCTCGGGCTTTAGGCGAATCTGAGCAGCCATCCGAGCTTCGGAGACACGTTTCGCATCGCGCCGCCCATCACCGTGACTGAGAGTCAGATAGAAGATGGCCTTGCAATCCTCGAAAGAGCCTTTGCCGAAACCGAGGGGAGTCTGCCTTTGTATTGAGCTTAGCCGAAGAGAAGTTGAATTGAATAGCAGCCACAGGGTAATTGCCCTTCGGTTAGGAACAAACCAATAATAAATCAATGAATCATATTATAGATGAACGAGCTGTTAGTTGTACAAAGATAATGTCGTTCCGCTATGCAACAAAATCCAAATCCTATGCCAAAACTCCGGCCATGCAATGAAATCGTCCCAGAACGTAAACGAAAAGCAAAACCAGCAAGCAAAATTCAAGCATGAAGCGACACTTCAAAGCTGAACAACCGTCGAGGGTCCCCGCTGAAACATGGCAGTCATGGCAATACGCGCTTCCGTAGTCTTCGTTGCACGTAATGTCGACCAGCTTGCGCCGCAATGCTCAGCACAATAATGACCTGGAGGCCGACGAGGCCAAACCAGATGAGGTTCAGAATCCTGTCTTCGTCATAATGAATGCGGCTTTTGAAGAAGACAGCCATGTCTTGAGCCGGGCTGTGTGGTTGCTGTCAATGGCTGAGAATCGAGGCACCCGATGAGGCCGATCGCGGCGGGTGAAGTTTTCAATTGAGTTGCCGACGTGGTGATGTTTGAATGAGCGAGACCCTGAAAAAAAGTGCGGTTTTAGAATTGAACAAAGTACTCAAGTAGTCGAACGCGCCTCGGCTGGTGAGCAAAAATAAATGATGCGACAAGCGGGAGCTGGAGGCAAAATCTCACCTCTGGAATGTCGCCTCCCACCGTTTTATCTCAGGACATCTGACCGTATTCCCCGCAGCAGGCGCTACATGAAGCAACAGGCGAGCTTCTGGACAATAGACTCCAACGGCGTTGCAAGAGCGATACGTCTCCGAAGAGCAATAATCTGGTATCGCGAGTTGAAATGAACTGAAAAGCGCAGGCGCAGAAAGGACAAGTCACACGTAAGATGGCGGTGTTGGGGGCTGGCGATCCTTTAAAAAACCGGGTTGGTTGGCCTTTTTCTTCTAACATGCAAAAATGTTGGTCACACTCGCACAGACCAGGCGCTAGGTTCCGGGGCAGCTGCCAGGCGGTTTTCCTACGATGCAGGCGCCAGACGCAGACGCCAGACAGGGCTGGGACTGACGGATAGTGACTGGACAATGGATGGGGCACAACGGAAGGTGGAATGGGCCTGAGTCTATTAGTGCCATCTTTTGCCCCCCCGCGCTATTGATGCCGTAGCTGAGTCGATGGAGGCCTGGAGGACTCAGCTTCGGACCCAGAGGATTGAGTTATGTTGTATTTTGGGTTCGGTGTGGGCGGGAACACACTTTGTATTGATAGCCTCTACTTTTTGATGCATTTACATTGTGCATGGTGAAGATTCGCTGACCATCCACGTGGCCTTTAAGCATCTCCGGCAAGCCATCATCTCCGAGCTTGCTTATCTGTCCTTGACTTTTTTCCTCCGGCACAGCAATACTCTGAAAGAGAGGGGAAAATCAACTTTGAGAATAAGTACGGTGTAGATGCATGGTCACCGCTTTGTCGTATCCATCACATTCACTGCATGCAACGATAACAGAGAATCACAATTCGTCCTTTGTCGCGGTGAGAAAACCAATGCGGTGGTGCAGCGTTGAGCGTTTCGCCTCGGCCGTTGGAATGATGTTTCGGATACCTTGGTTTCTGACCGTTTCTGACCCCATCGATGTGAAGAGCGTTTGCATTTCATGTTTCATGTTGTGGTCCTCCTGTATTCAATGCGTAGAATAATCTTGTGCAATTTTTAATAAATTCGACACCGTTCATACAAACAGACTGCGTCGACATGGTTCCTGCGTGGTCGTTTGTTGGGCCCCGCTGTGACGGCTGGTAACATGGCAGTACCCTGGCTCGTAAGCAAGGCTAGCAGGGACTTCTTGGTATGCGGTGAAGATCCTCAAATCTGTTTTCCTGTAAGAATACTGGTGATGCTCTTTGTCTGAGTTGTATTTCACGAAATCGATTCCGTGGGCGGCGACAAAGTGACGGCGTTGTCTCGGTAGTTGCATCGTGAAGCGACTCTGGCAATCACACGGAAAGCAGCGAAGCCTCGCATCATAGGCGCTGAATCGATTCTATCGAGACCAAATCTCGTTTCGCCTCACTTACGCCAGAAGACCTCGGCCTATTTCATGGAGAACATCTGTGATGGAGTTGGCTTTGCGTCTGTCTGTTGTACCCCATCCCGAGCTCGCTTGAGACTCTCATTTGCTCCTTCTCGCCGGTGCTTTTACTCGGGATTCGTGCAGTCGAATTACAAGAGACCCTTTCCCGTATCTTCATAACAAATTGAGCTATTATGCGCACTGCCTGCAAACCGGAGCTTCGAAATGAGGGATTGGCAGCCCTGCCCATCCATCTGGCTTTCTAATATCTCACCCCAGCTTTTCAGCGGATCACCTTTTCAGCATCTATGCTGAAATCTTTCTAGCAAGGTGTTGCAAATAATCCAACAGCTCTTATATGGGGCAGAAAATCCCGGCATTTCCCAAATTGCACAGTTAGCTTGCGACACTCTTCTACCAATTACCTAGGTACCTTAGAACAGGATAATCATGGAACTAGCGTCGCAAGATTCCAATCTCGATTGTGGATCGTCTGGAGATCACCAAGCAGGAACGAACCGTGGCAGCATGTGTGGCTGTGTGGCTGTGACGTGCAAGCTCGTCATTGCAGCTCTCAAATGCGTGTGCCGTACCGTAACGTGCAGTGGCCCGTTATTAGGCTGGCGATTATCACATGCTGTTGCCTTTAAATACTCTCATCTGGCGATGCGCGTCGTCAAGGCTGGCGCAGTCTTTGAAGTCGTTATTGCCTGTGCTTGCAGCCGCGCAAGTCGTGCTAATGAAAGTGCACGTCAGGACCATTGTGATGACTGAGGCAATGCAGTCCAAGGACTAATCTGCTCGCCGACCTTGAAATATCGAGCTAATACTCAGACTAAGATGTCATGTCCATGGCGTGCATGCTGGTGACGGTGCTAGCTCGTAGCTCTCGTCCGTCATCCAGACAAACAAGGCCGTCCAGCCACACTCTGCCTGCGATGATGACGTTGCGGTTTGCCCCGCCCTCCTCATGTCACCATGGAGCTCTCCGATTCTTTCTATTATTACGCGCCAAATCCGTATTCCTCAGAAAATCGCATCCCCATTACCTTTTTCATCATTTCCTTCAACATTTTATAATACAGCTACCGCTCATATTCACTTTGTCTCTAATCTGAAAAACATTATCAAGATGTTTCACTCAGTTCACCCCGTAGCTTGCCGAACCATCACATCATACCACCAGCTTCAACTATAGCGGGGTAATAACCATGGCTTCCAACACAACCGTTTACGTGAAGAACATCAGTTCGAAAACGAGCGATGCGGAGATTCAGAACTTCTTCAGCTTTTGGTAAGCTTCCCTGTCGTCAAATAGCAACAGGCCCGAGAATGATGCTAACATTCGACTTGTAGTGGCAAGATCGCCAACTTCAAGGTCACACCCGAGTCTGAGGTCAAATCTGCCGAGGTCACCCTTGAGAAGGAGACAGCCATGAAGACAGCCCTTCTCCTGAACAACACGCAACTGGGTCCAAACCACATCACCGTCACCAGCGCAAACGGCAGCACCGACGACGACGGCAGCCACTTCACCAAGAATGATGAGCGCGACTCCGACGACATTACGCAGGAGGAGAAGCCCCGTACTCGCATCCTAGCCGAGTACCTTGCCCACGGCTATGTTGTCGGCGATGTTGCCATCGAGCGTGCCATCGAACTCGACACCAAGCACAACGTCTCCAACCGCTTCCTCACGACTATCCAGAATCTCGACCAGAAGTATCATGCCACCGACCGCGCCAAGGCTACCGATGAGAGCTACGGCATCACCCAGCGAGCCAACTCCTTCTTGACCGGCATCGGCTCATACTTTGAGAAGGCGAGCAACAACCCCACCGGAAAGAAGATTGTCAAGTTCTACACCGACAGCTCCCGCCAGGTACAGGACATTCACGCCGAGGCTCGACGTCTGGCCGACTTGAAGAAGCAGGAGCACGGTGGCAGTGCTTACAAGGCAGCTGGATTGGAGAAATTCTTCGGCAAGGAGGCCCCCAAGGAGACCGGCCAGACTTCTGAGAAGCCTTCCGCCACTGGAGCAACCGGCTCTGCCACCACTTCTAACACTGCCACCACAACTGGTTCTGGAGTCGGTGTTGGTGCTACCGCTGGTGCTGATGCTGGTGCCGGTGGTGGCGCCCCTGCGAGCAATCCTGCAGTTGGTGCTGAGGACAACACAACTGCTGCGTCTGTCCCGAGCACCACTAACGAGAAGACTGCTTAAGTTTAGGGTCTGGTGTGGTGAAAGATCAGTAGATTGTTGAAGTTGACTAATGTGGATTTACTTCTGTCGGTTTTGGCAAGTTATGCAGCAATGGTTGCACGATTGGCGAACACTCGTATGAATGGACCTAGCATTTAGTATACCTGTTCAATGAAAACAGATGATTATTCGAATTGTATGTCCTTGTCAATGAGTGCGTGATTCTCCAAAGGTCAATAACAGATATGCATCAGCATGTGCTGTTTTACAATTAACCCTCTATTCATTCCGTGCTCTTATCATTCATGATTAAATATTACATCGTTTCTATTTTTGCACTTCAGCCCCGACACTATTTCCTTCTCCCTTGGTAAATTTCTTGTTCACTTCATTGTCCAGCGGGCCCTTGGGATTCGACTCGAGACCCTGGATGAAAATGCATCAGCTACAATGTCTCGTCATAAATGGATGCCCGCATTGGTTTTCATACCTTGACTTCTGACTTGACTTCGTCACCCTTGTTGCCAGCCTTGGACGTGCCGAATCCAGCATTGTCACCTGGTGTTTCGTGAAGCTGCTTGCCGCTTTGGCGCTCTGGAGGTGGAGACTCGGCCATTGTGAAAGTTGTATGTATGGATCGTAAAAGATCAAATAGTCAAATTTAATTTGGTGGAATTTCACTTTCTACAGTGTGTAGCCAGAGGGAGTTAATTTTGTGAGTAAAGCGGTATTTATACGCTGCGCGTTTGGTCCATGCCGTCATCGCCTGGCTGTTTACATCATCCTGTTATGTCCCCGTTTTATGGCGTGCGCCTGGGGAACCGACGTCAAGATGACGGCTAGATAGCGCAGTGCGCAGAATTATCTCATCTCGCGCGATTCGTACAAAAACTTGTGGAGAACCCGCACTGACACTGATTTGGATATTGCGATTCAAAGATTATCTGCATTGGGCGAAGTGAAATGATGGCTTTGGCAGCACTGCAGGGCCATTGTTTTTGTGGACGTCAACAACTTTCTTTCACGCTGAGCGCTCGCCTCACTGTGGTCTGGATCTCGGAAGTTATGAATGATGGCTGCAGAAACGCGATTCAGCTGCCCTGTTTCGTGGTCTCGCGTTTGTCGCCAGCTCCCTTTGTGAGACTCGGATTGCCTTTGAGGTTACGAGTGGCGTTGATCTGCCGATGGGTGCATCAAGTTCCTCGGCGACGATAAGCAAAACCTTGAAGTGCTGACGGATTGGGTATGATGTTCGACCGCAATTCTGGTGCTGGCGGTTCATTGAGAAGCTTCGTCTCCGATGCCCTTCGAATATTCCACTCAATGCGCTAATCCTGGAAGCAGCTGTCGGTTAATGGTACATGTATCTAGATATCTGGTAAAATACACAGACTTGTGTGACGAGGCTGAAAGTGTTTTCTAGTACATACCTAGGTAAGTATATCAATTTCAAAATGGCTTAGAATGACGCATAAAGATCAGGCCCGATCTAGGTATTTATAGTAATGTATTGAAGTCCATATGAGTAGATTCATTTATCGAGATCGGACACTGATGTCACTGGAGACCGGACGATTGTGTCTGTGCAGCCCTGCGACAAGTGCCGTTGCCCTGTTTGTCTGGCGAGATTAGTGTCCGCGACACCAGCCTTACAGTAGTGCCAGGCCCACCATCTCCCGCCTCATTCCCGTCGAGTCGAGTCAACTGGTACGCTGGTGTCCGTGTGGTGGCCGCATGTCACTGGCGGGCACAGACACCCGTCGACGCTGACAGTGGACATCAGGCACCGGACCTGTCCTATGTCCAGCAAAGACAGTGACAGTGACGGTAGGCTTCGGCCTTTGCGCCTACCCCTGCCCTCCCTCGCGGCTCGAGGACCCCACCTCCACTGCCTGGTCCTTTTAGGTCAAGGGCGTTCTGCAATCGAACGTTCAATGTTCTCTCCAAGCTGCACCCCAATGCACTTAACTCGAGTCAAAAGTGAGACCGCCCGCCCTGCCCATACAATCAACCAAGGCGCCCAACGCGTATACCTCCTTACGCTCCTGGGTCCCAAAATTTTCTTTTGCTCCTTTCTTCCTCCTTGCTGATTCTTGTCATCCACGGTCGACAGAAAGACGTGCCAGGCCAAAGAGCACTCCCAGCCATCCTTTGCTCTTCCCCTCTCCCTTATCGACGGGCTTGGTTGTTGTGATAGCTCTCGACCCAAACACCATGCCTGATCTCAACTCGGTCCCTCCGTCACCACATTCTCTAGCGGCCATGTCTCGTCGCCAGTCTTCGCAGCAGATGGCACCTCTACCGCAGCCAGCAGCTTCATCGCCATCATCTTCTTCCATCAACATCCTTCCATCCAACCAGAACACCGTGAGCCATGGCCATCACAATCGCAATGCCAGTCTGAGCCAGCCTCACGCCGCCTCGTCTGCCGCTTCACCTCAACTCACTGCAAGCCAGCCTCTGCAATCCCAACCGCCGCCGTTGTCCGGAGACTCTTCTGTAGGACCTGGGCCGGGTCCCCTGCGGCATCCCCGCCCTCTGACGGCATCTGAGCTACACATGCAACTGGAGAAGGAGCAGGAGGCTGTGGTATGTATCAATCAGCCAGCACGTTCCGCACAATCGAACAGTTCTGATGTCGTTACTTTTAGGTTAACCGGTTGACCCGTGAGCTGTCCCTTCTTCGAGCCGCCCAAAATGCGTCGGTCGTATCCAATACCTCATCCACTTCAGCTTCGGCTTCTGTTCACGATCCCATAACTGAATCATCCCTCCTTTCCGGCTCTGGCTTTACTATTCCTACGACGCGGAGACACCATCGAAATTCGTCTTCGGCGTCACAGAATCCTGGCTTACAGCTTGCTTCATCCTATGAGGCGCGACACCCTGTTCCACGATCAGCTCAATCCATCCCGCTTTCGCGACAAAGCTCCCATTCACGAATTAGTCGCACCAACTCGCCTGGTCCTCAGCAAAGCGCATTGGATCCTTCGAGCTATTTCCACAGTCAGCGTGTCCCCCACGCATCGTCGGTTTCCATGAACTCGGTTGCAGCAACTCCTGGAAGCGTGAGCCACGGGGACCAGATGAGCCCCGGTCTCATGCCGGCCACTTCGAGATATGAGGAGACTGCCTTCTATAGAAATGAGCTCGAGACAGCAAAGAAGGAAAACGAGTCCCTGAAAAGACGAATCCGGGAACTGGAGCGAATGGTCCAGAACCGACGAACAAGCGACGTGAGCCGTCCGAGAAGCGATAGCGTGAGCACAACCGCCAGTGTGAGTGTAGCTCCTTCTGGTGGCGTGAGCATCGCTGGTCCTCGCGATAACACAGTACCCCAGCGACCAGATCGGGAACGCGGTATGACCACGCACAGCATCACCAGCGCGTCGGGCAGTGTCGCAGTCGGAGTGCCAGACGATGAGGTCAAGGTCGGAGAGAGAGCGGCGAGCGCGGGCGTCGCTGGCCAGCAGCATCACGCATAGTTGTGCTTGGGCAAAGCAAAGCTATCGTAAAACAAGGTGGGCACATTTCAGTTGAAGTCATGGGGTTGAAAATCAGGTTGAATGATGAAAAGAGGGCGTTAAAGGAGCGATCGGACGCATACTAGGATTTGTATGTCGGTTTCTTATTATTTCACATATCGTCACACAAACCGACGATTATAATGGCATCTGAGGCAAGCGAGCAGTTCACTTACGTTTTTGTATTCTCATGAACTTTTGGTCCTCAAGGCTGAACTAGTTAGGATAGCTACTAGGCTCACAATTCACAACTCTCCCGCGTTACTGGACGTGCAATATGAAAAATCAAGTGCACAAATTATACCCCAATCAGAAGCTCCGTGAAACTATGGTTGCAAATTCTCAGTGTCGTCAGACGATCACACTGCACTCGCTGACACCTCAATCGTCTTAATCAAATTAGTAGCCATTACGTTCTTTCCTCGCTTGTCGAATAAGTTTCGTGACTTCTTTCCCTCATTCATCTGGAACGATCTTTCGAGGGCTTTGTCTGGGAGTCACCCGCCTGATTTTTGCGAGCGGCGCATCATCAGAATCCGAGTGCGCCTCGTTTCCTGGTTGGTGTTCTGGGTGCCGGCTGTGCCGACCTCCTCATGTTTACGAGGGGCTCGTCTTCCGAGTCAGAAACGGTTTCTTGCTTGTTTCCTGGTGTTTCTCGTTTTAGTTTTGCAGGTTCGTCACTATCTGTCTTAGTTGGTACGATGTCGCCATCACCAGGTAATTCGTTGTTACTGGAAGACGGCATTGTCTTTATATCCTGCGTCTTCTTGTCTTCCAGTACTTGAAGATCCTTCGCATCGCCGATGGATGCCTCGTGTGCCATTTGCCGGTGCTTCATCTGCGCATCTGTCCCTGCGGAACCATCTTTCTCCGTCGTTGTCTCGACGAGACCACAGGGGTCATTCCGTGGAAGAGCGCTCTCTGCCAGATCAGTCCCCTTCTTACAACTTTTCCCACCCTTCTCAGCCACCATCCTCTCATGCTCAGCATGCGCCTCTTCCTCGCTCTTCTGAAGACGTTCATGCGTCGCCTGTATCAATGACCCAAAGGTGACCCCTTTCAAGCCCTCCTCGGCCTCGATCTTGAAAACCGCTTTCAGGGCAGTCTTGTACACTCGCACTTGGTACGTTCGCCCCTCGAGTTTTGCCTCTAGCCGCTCTAGCTTCTTTACGTCAGCGCGACGCTTCTTCTCCTCGTTTAGACGTTTCTGAGTCTGTGAGAGCTGGCCCGTGAGTGTTTTGATGGTCTTGGTTTTTTCTTCCACGGTAGCTTTGAGCTTGTCGTTGGCGGTTTTGGCGAGGGTTAGGTTGATTTTGTAGGCTTGGCATTTGTGTCTGTACAACTTTTCGTTGTCCATTGTTTGTTTGACTTGCTCCCAGAGGGGTGAGGCTGGGGTGTTTCGAGGGTGTCTTGGGGGGTGTTATGGGAGGCTTTTGTGGGGATGAATTGGGGGAGAATGGCGGTGAGAGTGTAGTAGTGTCCGATGATGTGGTTGGCGCTTTGGATATTGAACTGGAGAAGCGCTGCATCAGACGTGTGTAGGCTGATGGTTGCGGTGTTGTAGGTGTCTTGGGCGTGGCGGGCGTGGCAGGTGTTGCAGGTGTTGACGCTGCGGAGGGAGAGGAGGAAGAGGTGCGGCTCAAGCTCGGAGGAGTGCTGGGGAGGGAATCCTGCAAGATAGCTCCCATTGTGAATCTCCTCCGCGTGTTGCGATGCAAGTTAGATGGTGTATCTGTGAAAATGTAAATAAAGCACGGGAGATGGATAGTGATGAGGGTTGAGTGTGGTTTGGTGGACGAGCGGGAGATGATGTGTCAAGGCGTGACTGAGATGTGTGAAGCTGGAGGTGAATGAATCAGAAAAAGGAACGTCATTTCACGACTCGGAAAATGTAAATTGCGAAGTCCGCGAGCTTGCCACATCTTGAAGCTGAGCGAGGAAGTGAAGCGAAAGTGAGACCATGGTGAGTTTCGTTGAATAACATGTGAGGAACAGCATCACTGCCCAGCCAGCTGTCACGACTGCCTTGCCGCCTAAAAGCCTCTTAACTATATCAATCTCTAGCCCGATTCATTATCACGCCAGCCGGATCCTTGGTCTCAGTATCACCCCAGGTAGCCTCCCAGCCGTGATCCGCAAGATATACCTTCCAAGCCGCATCGTCGTCGCCAAGCACCCTCGACACATCCGGAATGACGAAATAGGCTACCAAAGCGCCGAGCACAGCAAACACGGAACCAATGAGGAAGGCAACTTGGTTTCCCTTCTCCGTGTTGTCCACATACGAGTTGAGGATGGCGGTAAAGACTTGCGTGCCGATGGCGGCTCCGGCTTTGGACCATGCGGCGATGAAGCCCACCATTTGGCCGCGGATAGAGGTAGGGAAGGATTCTGATGCAGTGATGACGACGGTACTATTCGATCCAGCGTTAGTAAGCTGGCCGGACTTATCTTACTATAGAAGGAGATAAAAATGTTGTTACAAGTTATAGGCGATTTGGTAAGTTTCACGGAGGACATAATTTCGAAATTGACGTACCTTCCAGGGCCGACCTCACCAAGAGTAAGAAAAACGCCATACAGCACAATAAACAACGGAAAGACGCTCTGAATAGGCCCAATCGCGCCACCAAGCACAAATCCGAGTCCTGCCTGGAGCGTAAACCCCAACGCCATAGTTTGACGACGACCAATCTTGTCAGACAGATAGCCTCCGATGAAAGGTCCCGGCAAATAAAAGCAGTTGATGAGTACACCCCATCCCAGACTCTTCACAAGACTATCGTCCGTATTTGCTCTTTTCACAATCGTAGAGCTGAATATGCCAAAGGGGATCGAAATCCAATTATACAAGAACCAACACGCCGCAGAGCCGATCAAGTGTCGATAATACCGCTTCAGCGCCAACCAATACGGCACGCGCTGCTTCCGCATAGACGACTTCCTAAACGCCGTCGACACAGCCATGCGCATTCTGAACCAGAAGATCCCCAGCGGCGGCACCGCGCCGAGCGCAAACGCCGTCCGCCACACAATCTTGTACTTGCTCTGCTCTTGGCCGACACATAACAGCAGCAGCAGGGGCACAAGGCCACCCCATACGTAGCCCAGTCCGGACGATAAATCGGCGAGCATGGCGAACATGAATCCTCTGTGCTTGCGATACTTGCCGCTCTCATCTGTGGCTTCTGCCGCACCCGCACCGCTAACGGGGTACTCTCCTCCTGCGCCGAAGCCCGCGATGCCTCGTGCGATGATGAGCATACAGAAGAGTCCTGTGGGGGATGTGCCATTTGCGGCCGAGGACATGGCGATTCCGAGGACGAGAGTAACGGTGGTGGCCACTGCACCCGTCTTGCGGCCAAATTGGTCGACCACGACACCAAAGAAGAGCATGCCGAGGATCATGCCGATGAGGAAGGCGTTGCTGAGGCGCGTGTAGATGGATGCGGTGAGGGCGTCGGGGTAGAGAACTGCCAGGAGGAGTTCTACATTGCCTATCACGGCGGCGTTACTGTAAATTCCATGAGCTTGGGTGTTATGTCTTAGAAGGGAACAATTGGAGATCAAGGGGTGAGTTTTGGTGTAAAACTATTGAGGAGTATGTGTTCATGGTTCGATATGATTCTACACGGGTTTCTTACTAGCCATCTGAGCCGATTGCAAGACCGGAGAACAACACCATTAGCCATACAGACAATTTGCTGTAGTATCCTTTGGGGGCGTCGTCCACGCTGGCTGCTTCGATATCGGTGTTTGTCTTTTCCGGCTGAGCTGGCTGCTTGACCGGGGAGAGGTCGGTGCCAACGGGCTCTATTTCCGGAGCCATGGTCTTTACAGACGAAGTTGTCGAGGTTCAAGAAGATTCACAAAGATTCAATGGCTTCCAAAGGGTTTGAGATCCCGTGATTTAAGACATTGCCGTACGTAAGAATGAGAATACTTAATGAAGGAACTGAAAGGTTGCTGGTAGTAATGTGATGGTTACACACTTGCTTAGAAGGGGAACCCACTCACACTTGAAGTGATGATCAACAGCGGGCGTCGGCTAATATGCCATGCCAGACCTGCGTGCGGCCACCTATCATCGGTTTGTTGCTCAGTTAAGAGATAGCTTAGATACGATGCGGATTGTGCAGTGGGGGGCCAGAAATATCTAGTCACACGTCGCCGCAACTAGTCTGGATATCTATCTCAGTATGTGGCTTTGTGTTGAGGTATTGAAATACACGTGACTTCACAGTTATTTGTGTATTATTTATCTTTATGATTCTTTGCTTTTGAAAATATTTCCACATATTTTGGAAATATGTAACACCTTCCTGTATGTAGACCAGCAATTGTAATTTCCCATATCCCGTCCATGCCATTTATTGCCGTGTTACTTCCCCACGAGGCGTGGCCCGCTCCCCGCTCCGTCTGGGCTGGGGCATCTGGGTGGCACCTCCCCTCGCCGTAGCGCCACTGCTGGGCCCCCGATCAATGCTCCGAGTCGCACCGCCGGCCGCCTCCGTGGGGGTGACCATGACCATGACCGTGCCAGGAAGTTGCTGGCTAACTTGACGGTTCGATGTTGGGCCGTCGAATCAACAATGGCTATCTTGCCTGGATAGTTTCTGCATGGTTAATGCGTTCAACCCCCGCTATTCTCAACCGCTATCGCTTCGAAATTCCCCATCTCCACAGCGTCGTACTCAGCAGACTGGTCGCGACGGTATACACCTAGCAACCCTTGTTGTACTCTGTCGCTTCGGTCGCCGCGGATTTTTGTTACCGCGGGTTACACAGAAGTCCCAAATTAGGAAAGAATTCTTTTTCGTTTTCTTGCCAAGCCCGCAGTCGCTGTGTCTTCCCGTGTTGTATTTACAAATTCGGGAAACTCGGGAATAATCGTTCTCCACCATCGTATGTCCTTTGCCAGAGTCACAGCCGGCCGTCATCTTCGACCTGGCAAATCAGAGCAACACCAACATGGAGGGCAACAGCTTGAGAAAGGGCAACTCGGATGAAGAAGCCGCGCCGCTTCTTACATCTCATAGACAAAGAATCTTTTCCAAGCCCCAACGGACATGGAAATCAGCCCTTGCCATCATCGTATCCAGTGCCCTCGTGCTCTCGGCCTTGATTCTCGCCGCGGGTTCGGCATGGCGCATACCTGACAACAGTTCACAACGACCTGAGACACCCGACGTCAGTCAAGTACAGAAGTGCTCCATTGACAATTTCCACAAAGATCCATTATTCTTGAAGAATGCAAAACCCATCGCGAGTCAAGAATTTCTGGACCGCAGAGATGCCCTCGCGCGGGCACTGTTCAAGAATCGCGTGGACGCATTTGTCCTCGAGCCAGGATATACGTTTCAGTATGTTTTCACAAACAATTTCACTCCTCTGCAAAACATAAAATCTTCCAAGACAAAGTTGCATCAAAAGAACGTCGTAATTAACAGCCCAGGTACTACGGCAACATATCCCAAACAGACTGGGAACCATGGGAGCCCGAAGAGCGCCCCTTCCTGATGCTCATCCTCCCCCAGATTTCCCCCCTCAGGAAGCGTAACTGCCAAAACAGCCTTCCTATCACCACACTTCGAAGAAGGCCGCGTGCGCATGCTCGGCATCCCCTCACGAGACATAACCCTTGACATAGTAACATGGGAGGAGCACTGGAACCCGTACTCCACCCTCCTGTACTCTCATCTCTTCCAGGGCAAACCCAACCCCGTGCTCATGGCTGATGAGGAAATGAGAGACTACATCGTGCGGGGCCTCGAAGACAACGGCTTCAAAACAGTCGGTCTGTCATCAGAGGCGGAGCTCGTTCGACAGACAAAGTCCCCCACGGAGGTGAATCTCCTGCGGGCCGTGAACACGGGCACCGTGGCTGCCGTGCGGGCCATGAGGCCGTGTCTCGTGCCTGGGTTGACGGAGGATCAGATGACGAGTATTCTGGACCAGACGTTGGTATCTGTTGGGTTCGGGCTGTTCTTCAACATCGTGTTGTTTGAGGAACATGGGGCGTTGCCGCACGGAGGGTTCGTCACGGGTGGCAAGAAGTCGACGCATTCGAGCATGATAGTCATTGACGTCGGGGCGCATTATCGGGGGTGTTCATCTGATATTTGTCGGAGTTTCCTGATTGATCCACCCACAGACGAGAACGAAGCAGAGGATCCTCTGCGGCAGGAGAAGGAAAAGGTGTGGCAGATTGTGTTGGATGCTCAGACTGCGGCGGCGAAGGCGATGAAGCCTGACAATACAGCTGCGAGCGTCGATATAGCTGCCCGGAACGTAATTGAGAAGCATGGCTATGGATATGGGTTTACGCACAGGTTGGGCCATGGAATTGGCATCAAGGCGCATGGAGTCGCCATACCTGAACAAGTTTAACAAGAAAGACGTGCTGAGCGCAGGGATGACTTTCACAAATGAGCCGGGGATCTATCTGGAAAATAAATTCGGCGTGCGACACGAGGACATATACTTGGTCACGGCAGACGGCGAGGCCGAATTGCTTACAGGCCAAAGGGCAAAGGGTCTTTATAAACCGTAACATGTAAAGGGGGTATCATATTAGAAGTACCTATGGTTCGTGACAAAAACGCCATCCCTTTTTCGTCTTCAGAGCGCATGGCCTGAAGGACATGAGTGTGCATATACCTCTAGTTATGCAAAAATAAATGCGTGTGTACAAGAATTGAATTCTATCCGGCCCTGGCTTTTCGTTCATCTCGTTGTTATACATAGCATCACAATTGTGTCGAGGAGAAGCCTCGGATGGGAAAGCCGCTGGCAATTGCCGCGTCTTGCATTTGCTGCAGCCAAGGCACGCCGTCGCCTTCAGGGACAGGCCGGTGCTCCAGGCCGCAGCTGACATAGATCGAATCATTCGCATAAGTCCAGTCGGTAATGGAAGTGGCACACTCGGAGAGTGCACCAGGGAAGGGTGAGGCGCTTAGGGTGGCACAAAGCCAGCACATTTGTTGGAATATCTCAATCATCGTGTGGGACCAGCTGGAAACCGTCAAACGTATAGCCGCGTTTTCTAGTTCCACGTGTACGAGGCGCAAGCCTGGACAGAACGGTCCGTTTTCATCGCTTCCGTCCCAGATGGAAAGGCCAGACATGGGTTCTCCTTGCTGACAGGAGAGAGAGGCACTTCCAACAGCCTCTTCAAGGCATTTCAGCACGATTGAACCGCATCTTGGCCACGCCGTGGCAATGTATTCTGACACGGTCGTGTACACGCAGTCTTCAGCTGTGCCGGTAATGGCGGGCAGAGAGCCGATGTTGACGAACTGAGGATCTGCGATACCATCCAGCGGACCAAAGAGCTGGCAGTCGAATTTGAATTGTACAACATGGTACCCATCGGACGGAGGAGGAAACGGCCTTTTCAGCAGCAAGTTCCATATAGAGGACTCGTTGATGTGTACTTGAACGTAGTGGGGGGTCATTAGAGTATTACGAATGGCAGCAATGAGGTTTTTGGCCGAGTTTCCGGTTATTATTTGTGTGTGAAGGTTGCGGGCGATCTCGTCTGGCGAGCCCCCGGGTGATTGTGAAGGCATCTCCCGATGCCAATAGCTGCATAGAATTTGCAGCGCCAATGGCAGGTCGATCCCGCCAGAGCTCAGCGACCATGATGCCTTCCTCTGGGATAAACCAGGCGCGAGTTTGTCGAGGATGCATTTGGACACTTCGGGGCCATTGAGAATCAATATGATTTGCCGAATGGGTCCCTCGAACAGCAAAGTTACTTGTCTGGAAGGCTCGGACCCTGATTCTTGGTAAAATTGGTAAAGCTCATCCCAGAGCTCCTTGGTGAATTCGGCGAGGAGACGGTCGAGAACTCGGTCGAAGTTCACGGGAAACTTTTGCTCGCTGAGATAGTAATGGGTGAGGAGCTCATTGTCCAGACCGTCGGCCAAGGCTTTGGCGAATGCGGCGCTCAAGGATCCAGCTATAAGGGGCGGTAGTTGTACTTCAGTCGATCTCGTTTGCTGCGAAACTCGATGTGGCAGTGTCGGCAGAGGAGGTTTGTATGGCGAGTCATACAATACTCCTGGTCTCCTGATACTGTCAGGTAAGCCAGGCGGCGGTGGCATATCTGGTCATGACTGGATGAGGGATCGGGAATTCTTGTCGTCGGTCGCAAAGGAGAAGAGGGGCGCTGAGAGTAGAGTCGAGTCGCGATGGAGGGGTTTGCGGCGCAACTGAGGCAGAGAGGATGGGACCGGGGAAACCCAGGAAAAAAAATGGAGGATAGACCAAACTTTTTGAGGTGAGGTCTCCACGACACAGCCAGATCAGGGACCAAATGCCAGCGAGGCCAGAGCAGAACAAAAGCACGAAACGAGGATCGAAGGGACGAAAGCGGTTGATTATGAATAAAGACGTACAGGCAGTGCGGGAGACAAGAAATGCGGCTCGTGCATGATGCAACATGCGGGCTTTTTTCCTCTCAGCCAGACATCGAAGACATTTCGCCGCATTACGGGGGGGATCGAGGTGAGGGTGAGGGCGAGGGCGAGGGCAGCGCAAGCCCGCGGCGGCAATATGGGGAAGCGTCGTCGTCGTCGTCGGTCCAGCCGTGGCCCAGCCGTGGCCGTGGCGGGTTTCTGTATGGTCAATTGGAATGAGCTGTGGCCCGCAGTGCCGCCGCTGCGTCGAGGCAACGCCAGGGCTGACGTTGCGCATCCCATTAATTGCGCGTCCCTCTGACAAAGTGGGCAAGCGCCGCCAGCGTCTGGCCCCGGTGGCTGTTCCAGATCGACTTGACTCGCCCTTCCATGGAAAAATAGTCGCAAAGGGGCGATCCGAATCGCATCCATGAAACTCAGCCAGTCAAGGGGCAGGATGCACGAGCCAGAGCGCCAGACTAGGCTTGCAAATGTTGGGTCGCGGCATCAGGGTATCGGACAGGAGAAAAAGCCAAGTCGGATGCTTAAATTTGTTGACCAGGAACCTTGGCTTCTTGTGCAAGCGTAGATGATGCACCGTGAATGTGTTGAATCAACGTCGTCCGCATTTGCCTCCCTCCATTCTTCCCACCAGCGAGTATGCGCTGAAAGCTCGCTCATCTGGATGAAAGTGCGGCATTCAGGGGTTCCAAAAGGACGCGTTGCATGCGAGCGGATTGTGTGGGTTTGAGCCTCAAAAGCTCCCGCTCTTCTCCAGCTCGACGATCACAGAGTCAGAGTCTCGGCCAGGTTCCGCTCCCTAGGTTCAACTGTGCTATCAAGCTGCTCGTATTACACAAGCCAAAGAGATTTCAGACAAGTCCGTACACGCAATCAGTGATGATGGTCGTGCTTAATTGTGTGTGATAAGGGTTTCGCCAGCAACTTCTGATGGTAGCAGCGAGTGGCAAGCAGACTTGTGGTGGTCTTCTGATACCGTCACTCATGCCCCCCTTTAGTTCATAAGAGTAGAAAGCAAACGGCAACGGCTCGCGTGCAACAGACGAATGTGCACCCAACAGCGAATTGTTTGGAAAGCTTTTACCTTTGAGGCTGGTGTCCATTCCCTGGGTTCCGAACCAGAAAATCAAACCGAGTACAGGGTAGCTACGCCGAAGAGGCCATCCACCCCGGAACCTGGGAAGTGTCTTCGTGCTTTACGGCAAGCTGCGTCTGCCGGTGTCAATACTCCATATTGCAGGGCATTTCTGGTTCATTGACGGTTTGTAATTGACGGTCGTCCCATGCAATGCTCAGACGAGCATAGGGTTTTTGAGTTGGACAGCTTTGCTGCTGTCGCACCAAATACGTCACTGTTCCCTCATCGCCATACTCAATTGACAGCCCTCGTCTTTTGCTGCCAACGAAACCAAAAGAAGACAGAAGTATCTGCTATTAGACAAAAACTTGTGCATTTCTATTGCATCGTGCTCTGCATATGATCAGAATTCCCATCAGACGACGGATCGTACAAAGCGCTCTCAAGGTGGCATGTTCGGTGAACCGATTCTCCGAGTCGAGTCTCCGCTGCGAGTAGCTGATGGGACCCGCTCGTTCATCTGTCAGGTGCCATTGAGATCCACTACTGCATTCGTCATAGGCAGGATGAGTTCAGGATGATCCAATAGTGCCAGAATAGCACGTGAGCAGGTTTTCACCACCAGCAAGTGCATTGATCGCGACAGACGATGATTTCCAGAGAGGCATCAATGCCAAACGAAGCACAAACGAGGTGGGATATATTCCAACAGCCACGACTTAACCCCAATGCAGTGCGGTATCGGGCCAAGGCCAGGCACACGCGCGGGGGAATGTGTGGTTGCTTGATCAATAAGGGTCATCATGGCACGGTTCAGTGCCGAAACCATGGGCAATGATGAATGCCCACGCGGGGTCGGCGTCAGGGAGTAGCCAATGAATGCCGAAGGCGAAGCTGTGTCTGACTGAGGCTACATTGCTTTGAAGGACAAGGTTTCAGCCGAGTCACCGTTGGAAACTGCACTGTGCGGGCTGTGTCGACGCCTAATTAGCCTCGACTTGCAACTCGATCGTTGCGAAATGAGGGAGGGGGCCTGGATACTGATGGGACGCTGTCCGGGTGAAGCTACGTCAAGACGAGCTCTGTGCAGGCGATAGCTCGGCCAGCTACTCCGTCGAGCCCATCTGCCAGGGGCTTCCTCCTGTTTGGTTGGCTGTTGTGCTTCGCTCTGGGCTTGGAGGGTGACTGGATAGATCAGCCCAGCTGGCTGCATTGAGAAATCGCTCTGCAGTCTACAAGGACACCGAGGGAGATGCACGGCGAGAAGAGAAGCGTGGGAGGGGAGCAGCAGCAGCAGCAGCAGCAGCAGAGGAGGAGGGGTCAGTCGATCCCGCGTCACATTGAGTTTCCCCAACAGGGTCATGCCACACTTGCCTCACCCGCCGTGCCATGCCACACCGTGCCACGCCTCACAGCTTGCCTTCCCTCTCTTGCCTCTCCAGGGACCGCTGCCACTGCCTGCTTCCCACCACCTCTCTGCTCCCCATGAAGCTTCAGCGACGCAGCCGACGGCATTTCGATGCGCAGAGCCCCTCGACCATCGTCACCTCAAGGCATTGACGATTCCTCGTAGCTAATTGAGGGTCCCGGCAGCTCCAGCGGTGGGTCGACGACAGGCTTCCCCGGATTTTTACCCCAGAAGATCGCACGCAAAAGCTGCTGCAGGTGCAGCGCTAAGCCCCAACGGGCCCCCAAAGTGCTCAGCCAGCAGCCGAGAACAGCGGTAGAGACCTGCTGCGGTGCCCACAGTGTTCCACCTCGCCCACTCAGATCTACGCACTCAATCGTTCGTTCCGCCAGCGTGACAGCCAGGGTGAGCTTGCGAGGCATGGACTGTACTGGATTATGAATGTGCAAAGGCCCCAACCGGGCTGGATGGGTCCAGATGTCGTCTTAGCACCCAGCTCCTTGTCCGATCCCAGTGCATGCCAGGGCGCCGTCCGTACTGTATACGTATTGATACGTTGTAACTCCCACGCCAACCACCGTCCCCGTCACGCGATCGAGAGCTCTGGTGCACTCATGGACACTGGCAGCTCTGAGCACTTACCCCGCCCGGTCTGACGAAAGAGTAAGGGGCACTGGCAACAGCTGGCTCACCTGGAGCACCTCAGGCCGCCGAGAACAAATAGCTATTTCCCCCTCCTCTCCTGCTTCCCCTCCTTCTTTCTCTTCTCTTCCCTCATCATCATACCTTGATTCCCCTCAGAACACTTGTAACGTTTACCTTCCAGCTACCAGCTTCCTGACTTTTCCTGAAAAGGTTTATATCACACATCTCATTCGCTTTCCACCTACAAAACAGCACTACGGAAATCCGAGTTACCCATTGAACCGGAACTGACACGCAATTCAGTCGTAGTATTCCGCTTTGGCAAGCTTCTCCATTACTTGTCAACAATCCACACGCACAAAACCAAATCGCAACATGTCGGAACCACTCACCAAGGTCGACTCCGCCGTCCAAGGCTTGTCATCGTCACCACCCAAGGAGAAGGGCCATAGGAGGCAAAGCTCAAGCGCTGCTGGTGTCATGAACATCAATGATTTGGGTAGGTCTAGTATTTCTCTTTTCAATGGCTACGATCTGCCACTCGAGGTCTATCCGTGAACGCCAATTGCTGACTCATTCATAGAAAAGGATGGCATTGAGTTGGAAATTGCCATCGAGACACAAAAAACGGGCTGGTGAGTGATTGCTCCGGCCATCTCAAGCTGTCTATAGGCTAGAATCGTCTCAAACAGAACTGACGTTTCTTGTTTGCAGGAAAATCAACAAGAGCTCATCAACGGTAGAAGACCCAGCTATTCTGAAGCTGCCATTGACGAAACCCCCTGTGAAGAAGATCGACTTGCACTTCCCATTAGGCATGGAAGTCACGGCGCGAAACTTGAAGGGTGTCACCATCAAGGATGCATTGGACGCCATTCATAAGGCTTACAAGAAGCGAGTACGTAGCTTGTATCCAGCTATTCATCAACGTAGAGATACCCATCCGACGTGACGCTAATAATTTCTCAGGCTGATGACGTGCTCGACAAGCCCTACTTGGCAGGCTTCGAATGGGATAAGGAGGAGTCATGGACTCGATTGGTCGTCCACCTTCAGTCACAACCCAGCGCGACCGGATTCGGCGGCGGCGGCAAGAAGAAGAAGGGCAAGAAGGAGGAAGAGTAACTCCCCCACTAGTACCTTGATATCTGTTCCAATAGTTCCTTTCAATTTTCTTTGTTTGGCTTCGCTGTTTTCGTTGCGAGTCGGCGCCTGGGATATTGCGATTAGGTATTCTTGGCTGGGTCATGTACAAGCGGTTGCAGGATGCATCCCTCTCTGTTCCATTCTCACGACTCATATTTACGGTAGCCATAGGCTCCGAACAATTGAAGATTCCGGATTGGCCGGAATGAACACATTTCACATCTCAAGCCTCATCATGAACTGGGCCCTGTCATCAAGTATGAATGTTGTCAGAGTGTAGTGAAGCTATGTGAAGTCTGGATCGGTTGTTCTCCCCGTACCCACGCATTAGTCTTGTCATCCAGGACCCACCGGTGGAGCGATTGTTGTGCATGAACCTGGGTGTTTCAACGCTGCCTTTGATTTGAAAGTAGACAGATCGGGCTATAGATCTGGAACAAGATGATAATACAGCAGGCTCAGATACAAATAAATGATTGAACAATTCTTCGCCGTCCAACTGTTCAGATAGAATAGAATGAGTGTAGGTGGTGACGATGCGGGGTCATGTCGATTCTGTGATAAGGAAATATCGAGTTTGTGTGGCTGCTGACGCGGGGAGCTGCTAGCACCCTATCTACCCCTCCTCCGCCGATGGTTGTTTCGGTCCTTGTAAAACCGACCCTGTGCAACGCGGAATTGGCCACTGCTTCCGGTCGGAAATGCGGCTACTCTCGGGCCGAACTCAACATCTACCATGCAGTTCCCCACGGCGGAAATGCTGCGACAAAGCTTCCGACTATATGCACCTCATCTGGCGTCATGGCCATGCGGCAGAAATTGTCGGCAGCGGTTACATGCGTCCTTGCTGTCATTTATTAACTATGCGCCGCCCAGGAGTAGCCTGTGCGGAATTTTCCTGGCTGAGAAATATATCGCGTCGCTGACCAACTCTCACCTTTACCTTTCTGCTGCTTCGTCATTTGAGGCTGCTAAAGAAAGAATAGCCACGATCCTTCATCATGCCTGTTACAGAGTTCAGCACGAAGGAGAAGTACCGCTACCAATGCGGCTTCAACATTCATTTTGAGTGAGTGATTTTCGTCTGCGAATGGACTGTGTGAGAGACAACGACGGCGTTGAACTGCTGTCTCGTCGCCTTTGTAATGAGCCCCATGCTCAATCGACTGTTTGTATTGTAAACCTTCCGAGCTGACTGAACTCTGAATAGATCAGAAGCCATTGAAGGCGCCCTCCCCATCGGCCACAACTCTCCACAACAACCGCCCTTTGGCCTCTACGCCGAGAAGCTCTCCGGTACGGCTTTCACAGCTCCCAGACACGACAACAAGCAGACCTGGCTGTATCGCATCCTGCCATCATGCGCCCACCCGCCCTACCAACCTGCTCCCGAGGGCATCGCCCCAGAGCTGGTCAGAACTGAGAGCTCCAAGATGCACTACATCCCCAACCAGCTGCGATGGGACCCCTTCAGCCACGACGAGTCCAAAGACCATGATTTTGTTTCTGGTTTGAAGCTCGTCGCCGGCGCCGGCGACCCGACACAGAAGCAGGGTCTCGGCATGTATGTCTATGCCGCGGGCAAGGACATGGACGAAAAGTCAGCATACTACTCCGCCGATGGCGACCTGTTGATTGTCCCCCAGGAAGGAGATCTGGACATCCGCACCGAATTCGGCTGGTTGCTCGTTCGTCAGATGGAAATCGCCGTCATCCCCCGTGGCGTCAAGTACAACGTTCGCCTTGCTTCGGGACCGGCTCGTGGCTATGCTCTAGAGCTGTACGAAGGCCACTTCACTCTTCCTGAACTCGGTCCCATCGGATCAAACGGTCTGGCCAATGCGAGAGATTTCTTGGCCCCCGTCGCCAACTTCACCGAGGACTTTGGCGCGACCGCCCACGAGGGTGCTAACAACTACCTTATTACCGTCAAGTTCAACAACAACCTCTTCCAGACAAGTCAGGCCCATACGCCATTCGATGTAGTGGCTTGGCAGGGCAACTACTATCCCTATAAATACGATCTCGGCCGTTTCAACACCATCGGCACCATCTCCTTCGACCATCCCGACCCGTCCATCTTCACTGTGCTTTCTGCACCGTCCTCTGTTCCCGGAACAGCCGTCGCCGACTTCGTCATCTTCCCCCCGCGCTGGCTCGTGGGCGAGGATACCTTCCGCCCACCGTGGTACCACCGAAACACGATGAGCGAGTTCATGGGCTTGATCTGCGGCGGTTACGACGCCAAGCGCGGCGGAGCAGGTGGTTTCGTGCCCGGCGGTGCGTCGCTGCACAATGTCATGAGTGGACACGGTCCCGATGCAGAGAGCCACGAGGGCGCCAGGGCGGCCAAGTTGGAGCCCGTCAAGGTCGGCTCTGGTAGCTGCGCGTTCATGTTTGAGAGCTGCTTGATGGTTGGCGTGTCTGAGTGGGGATTGAGGACGTGTAAGAAGGTGCAAGAGGGATACAGTGAGGAGAGCTGGGGTGGTGTCGTGACTCATTTCAAGTTTCCCGAGGGCAAGTCTGTCAAGAGCCATCTCGTTGAGTAAGCAAGAGAGGATTATGAAATGAAAAATTATGAAGGCAAAATTGGTTCTGGTACGGGCGGATTATGTTTCTTGTTGCATTTTGAGGCATTTGAGCAATATGGTCAAATAATGGCAAGTTCTAGTCACGATGAATGTTCCTGGCAAGCTAACTTATCTTCGTCTGTTCCCAATGATCACAAATGTAGATGTGTGAAACGTAACGGTACTGAGCTCACGAGTGATGATTCCAGTTAGAGGAGACAATCTCATTTATTTTATTTTTTGTCGTTGTTATAATCTGCTATGAATGAACGTCATTTTGTGTCTCCTGATGATTTTATTTAGGTAATGCCACCAAGGGACAGGTTCCCATCTGGTGACATAAGGGTGCTTGAGCACTTCAAGGCTGAAGCTGACGGTTGCTCCAGACCCCACGAATGTAGAATGCCTCGACGAGATACTCCTCGCCAGAAACATAGGACACTTTGAGTGTGGGACTACCGGTGGCACTGATACCGGTGCCATTCAGGGACGCCCAATCCATGCTCCCGATACTTCCTGGGTGCCACACCTTGCTGGGCAGGCTGAGGATCATCTCTTGGATGACCTGCCGGTCGTCCAAGTAGAAGACATGAATCTATAATAGGAATATTAGTCACTTCATTGCGGCAGGCTGGTTTGAGAGAGTACATACATCATTGTTGACCAAGGTAGCAGTCAGAGCGAATCGATATTTGCTGGTGATGCCTGTAGCAGACACCTGCAGGGACTTGTAACAGCCTGCCTCGTCCGGGCCGTAGGTGTAGGACAAGACATTCCTGTGGGCCGCGTTGCGGTCGAAGAAGAAGGTGTATGTCTCGCCAGTTGCGAGCTGCACGGAGGCAATCGAATTGCCGCTGGAGTAGGTGCTAAAGCCACCGCCGGGCTGCTGACCGGGTGTTTCTTTGGCGGTAGAAACCTGAAAGCCCTATTGACTGATTAGAGAAGTGTTGATGTGAAATCGTGAAGAGGAGTCTCTTTACAGCCTTGTTTGAAGCCATGTTGGAGTCTTGGGTTTGAGTTTGCTCGCAGGAGAGTAAGAGTAATTGTAGTCGATGTTG
Organism: Periglandula ipomoeae IasaF13; assembly: GCA_000222875.2. Taxonomy (NCBI): domain Eukaryota; kingdom Fungi; phylum Ascomycota; class Sordariomycetes; order Hypocreales; family Clavicipitaceae; genus Periglandula; species Periglandula ipomoeae. The sequence continues at coordinate 52,871 of AFRD01000129.1, forward strand.
ATAAGGAAGTTGAAAACACTTATTATGGTCATCGAGCTCGGCTCTCACTCTTATACTTAAAGCATGGACCGTAGAGACAGAACTTGAGACATAAACAATAGTTCTGAAAAATGAAATTTCAATATTACATCCCGAAAAATCTCCTCTTGAACTTGCCGAGAAGCTGTTCCGCATAGACGACGTGCATATTTCAAGTAGCACGAAGCTTTCTTGAACTTGATCCTGCTGAACTTGGACTCGGCAGCTGAGTGACAAAATCTTCCAGACCAATCATTCTGCTCGCCTCAGTCTGCAATCTTGCTCGTTTCGTAGTGCACCCCAATGCTGCACCCCAATGCAAGTAAGCCAAGCCATCTGCAACGACGTTTGAATATATCACTGCCGAGAACCTCTATGGATAAGGGATGTCCGGTTTCACGTGTTATTGTATATCGGTCGGACTCAGCTGTCGGCTTATGAACCGATGGTTCATCCGATTGGGTAGGCTCATCACCATGATGAATGAAGCGGCGCTTACAAGAGCGACGATGTACCGAGCTGCCGAAGAAACGTACCACATACTGAAACGTCGAATAAAATTAAAATATGCGTGGTAACTGAGTACTCGCTTGGATTTCGGACTTAAGGTTGTGTAAAGTAGCAGACAGCTGCATAGTGGCAACACGTTCTGGTAGTATTTCACATATTGACGGCCGAATAGAAAACCGATTGGTTGAGGCTGACCATAAAGCTTTTGAGAGTCTCGCACATGTTGCTATGCAGTCACAGTACACGCAAGACGATGATGTAGACTTGATTCTGGACCGTTCTTTCCTCTCGTTCATTGCGTGAAGTCCCTCGCATGCAACTTATCAAATGCTGCATTACTCATATCGTCCATCATTGGGATCAAGGCGAAAGGCGAAACAGCGAAACACCCTGAGTCCAGCTCACCAAGTCCTAGTGTATATGTACATCTCAAATATATATCCTCGCCAATTGTACAAGAAGCATAATGTAACTAGTAGAACCCCATTCTTCAGAAAGCCTCGCTATATAATGTCCCCAAAAAAAAAAAATACTGTGACCGACTAAGGAGAATACCAAAGACTACTTTCCGCATGGCCTGCTGCAGTCGTAATTGATAACTTTCGTGGGCGAGGAGTGCTCCCAATTCTCCGACCAGACTGTGTGGTCGCCGCCCTTGTCATCACATCGGCGACGACGGTACCCTTTCTGCACGAGGTACTGCTGCTGACCCCATACAACGTGGCATTTGTAGTCTTTCCAGGTGCAGCTTGAAGTATCCGATGCCGAGTTACACTTTTGCAGCGTGTACCCGGCTGTGAGGCCGAAGTTGACAATCTTGGCCTGGATGCCGGCGGAAGCCTGGATGGACCAAGATTCGCACTTCTGATCTTGTGACATTTTGTCGACTCTGCAGTAATATGTGTGAGCACACTTGATTTCCCCGGACGCGGCATACCATGGCCCGTCCTGTAAAGTCTGTGACACCAAGAAGTAGTAGTCCCAGCATTTCACTCCGGATCGATAATGATGTACATTCTCTGAATCAAGGTAGTTCCCTTCTCCGTCTTTGTATTGTACTTGGTCGCGTTGATCAAGTTCGATGGCTGCCGCATTGGTTTGATGTATTAGCAGCAATGCTGCGGGTATGAGTGATTTGATATTGAAGAACATTATTTTGTCTTGAAGGGGGCAAGCGTCTTGATAAGGAAGGACTTAGAGTGCAGACGAGCCAAGATTCTCTTAGAAATTAGGAAAAGAGTGTTGCTCTGCTCGAACGGGAGAGCCTCGGCGATTAGACTGTGAGAGGGAAGTTTGACTTGTATATTTTGTGAGAACTTCCTATCAGAACCCAAGGGGGAGAGAAATATTATTTATAAACCGGCAATCGATGTGTTCGTTGGTATCAGTTGATCCATTTTGCTCCACGGTCTCGTTGGTCGTTGTAAAATCCCATCCTCAAAACACATGGGAGTGCTGGATTCAGATCCCTGCGATAATCTCAAAGCATTAATCGGACCCGATCGCATCCACTTGGCACCCTGCCTCATGTTCATCACTTTCTTCAGCTCTTATTCGTGGGAAATATTGGCCTGAAGGCTGAACGAACCCGGTGAAGTGCCACGACGAGCTTTTACGGGCCTCAGCATGGTGTTTTTCTTGTAGTACATCCGACATCCCATTTTGATGGCTGGACGCTTTGAAGCGAATGACAAAATAACATTGTCGGTCCATGACAATCTAGCCCGTATGATGCACATTACTTGTGAAATGAGACGGAGAATGAGAGCATGACTCCATCTTCCCCACGAAACCTGAACAACCCATGACCCCTTCATCAATCATGACCTGATAAGTAGCGGTGATAACTCAACCGGGGCAAGCGCTTTGACAGTCAAGCGCACAATGACAATCAAACTTGCGCTAGAAGCCTTCTGAAAATCCTGTCACCCAGTCCCAATGTAGGAGTGAGTAGGCCATTTCCGTCAACCCAGTTCTTATTTCGTTATTTGTACGCAACAGCCTCGGCAATCTTGCATCGGCAATGGCCTCATAAGAATCCGATGTAGAAGACATAGACATATCACGCGATGGGAAATTTTGCGAAAGAGGGGTTAATACCTCCATGATAATGCGGCTATGCCATCCTGCACAATGCGATTGGCAATTGATGTCAACGAAAGCCAATTGCCCCTGAGGCCGCGACCAACGCAATCGCCGGAGTCGCTGTTAGCAGGTCCCATTGACTCGCTCTGGCATAAGGATCGAAGCCCTGAACAGGACGTGGTTCTCCAGTTATCACAGAAGTAATTTATCTGAGCCACGAGCTCAAATGATTGGCTCCCCCAGGTTGGGCCAGATTGTCTACTGTTTCAAAAGCGCAGATTGTCCCTAGCTGCACGATTATTACGTGGCGAGTCATCTTATGTTCCCCATCTTGACAGGGACGAATTGCATCACCAGATACCAAATATAGCCTGTCAGATTGCCTGATGGCCGGATATATGATGCCGGATTCCGGGAATACATCAATCCGACTCGACGTTTGTTGCTTGCCGTATATGCACTCCAATCCCCCCACCACCAGAGCCTATCAATCCAGACCTGTATATAGATTGGGATTTCCCTACTTGTGGGGAGGACTTTTGTTAGTTCTGCATCATCTCAACGCACTGGCACCAAAGTGCGGTGGCCCAAAGGATCTGGCATGTGACGTTTCCTTTTGGTGGCTCGCAACTCAGGATTAGGATGCACAATCTCGCATGCGTCCATATCAAGACTGCATCCCTATACCCTCCTGCTCAATTCTAGTAATTGAGCCTCTTTCTTATCTTGAATAGAAGTGGCATAATTTCCAAATTTAAATCCAGCCATGCGTGGACGTGGAACCGGAAGTAATTCGTTGCATAACCGCGCAGCCGCACCCAACCCAGTTCCTTTCCAGGGTCCAATCGGTCGCCAAATGGAGAAGAAAATGTAAACTTGAGGCTATTATCGTCTCCCACAGGTATATCGGGATTGGAAGTGTGTCCATTGGATTGGATGGCGCACGTGTATCGAGTGTCTGGACCACAGAACATTCATACATGCTGCCTTACCGGATCAATTGGAGGGGTAAATAGAGCTTCGACATGATATTATAGTTGACAACTCAGAGACTTGATTCCTTTGAAGGACCCCCTTGTAGACACAATCTGATGCGCGCATTGGTGAAAAGTCAAGCTTCCCGGATTCCCCAACCCCGCCGCGACTTGACGGCGTGCGCTGACATGCGAACCCTTGCCAGCTGAGTACTTTTCATAAGCATTGATACGCAATCTCTAGTTGGCTGTTATCAAAGATTGACTGTGTTATCTTTTAAATGGCTGGGCGTTGTCTCGACTATAGTTCAAGCGACAACGCCAATGCTCGAACAACCCGTCCCCGAATTAGTGCTCGAGCGATGAGATCGATTACAATCTGAACCATCAGTAATATGACGCATTAATTATAGAGGACCTAATCTATCCCCGCGATTTGTACACCGCGTAGGAGACTTTCCACAGTGGTGACCGAACTCCTCGGTGCGGAGTTAGATCGGGGTCAAACGAGCGCAAGCCCATTGACATCTTCCATACGGGTAGCATTAGCCATTTTCTTCGCACCCATACTGCTTGAATTACATACAGCTATAGACAATGGGCTGTCTAAAAATACTTCATGACCTCAAATTACACGTAGTTACATAATGGATGAACCGCGCACAACCTGTACTCTGCATGGAGATGAGACAACCTATGCAGGAAAGAATGCAAGAGGATGAACGACGAATACTCCATCGGCTTGCGGAAGACTCGTCTCTTTTGAGACTGTCTTCGTAGATCGCATAGTCACCTAGGGTCTATCATCCGTAAGTGGATGTGCGACAACAAGCCTATTTGCGAACTGGCATCGCCGCTGGCTAGCGCCCGAAGCTATCAACGAACAAATCCTCGCCGTTCAAAGAGTGTGTGATCCGTTGTAAGTCCGTGTAGCATGGGTGAGGTAAAGACAATGCTCGAACTGCTGAAAGATCGCCTATTGCGCTGCCAACTGCAAGTAAGTCAACCAGTGATGGTCCATTCCGGTGATCAGCTCGCTGATTTCCATGTCAGGATCCTATCGCGCAATTTGACCCTAGGAGTGATGTTGTTTGCTTGAGACCATTGAGGACTTGATTATCCATAGAATGCTGAAACCAGAGCACCGGGATTGGGATAGGATAACTCATGCTTCTCCATATTCCATCCCTCAAATTGGCCAGAGAAGCAGCAGTTCTTCTGTCCCGATGTATCGGATACTCGAGTTCATTCAAACATTTCCGCAGCTACATGGCACTCCACGTCAACACGTCCGTGTTTTTCCCCGTGTGAAAGACATACGAGCGACCACAATATTCTTCGAAGATGACATTCCACGGCCAGCATCTGCAATCACTCCACGGCAAAAGGCATCAGAACTCCGGGCCCTCCCAAAAAAATTCGTAGATGAGAGAATTGCGGCGGCAATTCAACGAGAAAGAAGGAAGAACTATCCCTTATCAAGTCCAGGATGGGACTCCGTATGTTGCCCGTTCCCGTTTGTCTCACCGGAAATTCTAAAGCTAGCAGTCTCAATCCCAACGGAGGAAGCAAGGGAACAACTAGGAACAAACATTACTTAGCCGCTAGCTAGTCTGTGCCATTCTACTGACATGGCCCAGATATTTTGGTCCCCTCGGATGCTGTGTTGGAGGTTCGGATTGGCGCATAATTATTTTCTCCGCAGCGACCGCGGTTGCATAATCCAGCGGCGAACTAGATCCTTCGCATCTGCAGAAATCGCTATCGTGGACCATACACATGTACCAGAAGTCTATTGTTTGCGGCGAGGTCCGCTTGAGTTTCGAATCGCGTTCTAGAAGCATGTTGCTGTGAGTGACGACTGCTATGGTTTGCAACGGAGCACGGGACGATACCCAACCACCTTAATGGCGCCGTCGAAGCTCTTTGACACGTATTGGACATAGATAGTGTAGTATCATTGGAGGAAAGTCCACAAACAGATATGTTCCCCCTCATACTTCGCTGCGACCGAGTGCGCTTCACGACATCTCCGGTTGAAACTGTACAACACATACACACCCATCTACAGCATCAAGTAAAACCATTGCGGAAGACCATGTTGCACAAAGAAGGGAATGTTGGTGGAGCCATGATGCGTCTAGACAAGACGCAAAGTTCCAGGGCCAAGAAGAACCAAGAGCTGAACCGAGTGGCAGGCTCCTCTTACTACGTCCGTACCGGGTCTCGCAATATTTTACATACAATGTGTCGGTTTTTGGTAGGTCGTTGGTACAGGCCATGTGGTAGACTGGCCGGGCCAAAGCTCTCTCTTTGACCGCTACCTCTTATGGCCTCGGTTCTCTAATTGTCAGTGCTCTACAAGCAACTACTGAGAGAGGCAATGCCGTCGGTTACCAAGTACGGGAAAGACGCGAATGTCGAATGCATCTACGTGGTGACTAAGAGCTACGATGCAATGGAGAGGCAGGAAATTGGTCCATGCGACATCATCTAATTGATAATGGTATCGATCAGTAAGCAGCGTTGTTGTTCGAAGCTGTCGACATTTAAATCTTTTGCCTAGAAACCCAGCGGGGATGCATGCAGCACCTCTGAGATTCCTCCGAGCATTGCAGTCTTATCAAGGCTAGAGGAGCCCAGAGAGGAGATTTGACCTGGATAAGACATTTTTTGGCCGCGGAATTGCCCTTGGTCACAGTGGCAATTACAAGTACAATTCTATGGCCAGCTTGCAATGGAAGGACACGAGACGTTGACTAGTCACTTCTCAAACGCTACACCAAATGTGTAATCACATCTTGGTCTTACACATCTGACTTGCGACGACATGTCAGACGAGCAGCGATCTCCGCTGGGTAAGACTTCATGTCGTCCAATGGCGCCATGTTTTCAGCAGGCGGGCACAGCCTCGTTCTAAGCTGGGCGACGTAGTGATGGTGGGAGAGCGGTGGCGGGACAAGAGTGTATGAGATTGAGTACTCAGAACTCGAAGAGGCAAAGAAGTCACGTCAATGGTTGTTCCACATTGCCGATAGTAAACGAGCTTTGCATGTTCGTGGCGCGCGCCTTGCCCTGCAGCTGCTCATGACCTCGAAGAGGGTTTCCGAAACCAGAACTTTGCGCGGTCTCGTCTCTCCATCCTTTTGAGATCGTGAGGCTGCAAGTTGGATGTGTCAAACATGAGCATGAGCCAATGGATCATGCAGAGAAGCTTCCAGAGAATGCAAAGCCCAGACGAGCCAACAGCTTGTATCCTGGGGCGGTCGACGCATCGGCGCCAGTGGTGGAGGCATCGGATAAGAGCCCAAAATCAGTTGTCCATCCCAGATGAACTCAATGATACCGGGTCAACCTTCGGGAACTTTTGTGATCCAGGGCCAAGATCTTGCCTAGATTGCTCGCCAAGGCTGCCTTCCCCGGGGGTTGAACTGATTGCATGTTGCAGCCACTGTGCCAGAAAGGAAGCTCCACAGATACGGGGCATGGGCCTAGATGTGCCAAGACGATGCCTCTCGTGTTCCAGACCTCACGATATCTGGTTATTTCAGTTTTCTCGTTAGCGAGAAGCTCGCGAAGCGTTTTCCAATGGATTTCCGGCGCAGATTTCATGCTAAACTGGGTGTGTTGCCGCTTGTCAAATTTTGGATTACGCCTTGAGAAAATTGGTGGTGCAGAGTCGGGACAAACAGCATGCTGGCAGTGCAAAGCTGAATGGGAAAAAGTCTCTCACATCTGGGCTTCCCCAGATTTTCACAGCAATTTCCAGTTGCAGACTAGACCCAGTACTAACACCAAGACTAGATTAGCACTCTGTCATTGCATTAAGGTTTTGGAAACTAGCACCTCTGCCTTGCCAGGCGTCATTCGATCCTTCTGCGCACCCCAGCGTCGCCAGTGCATGCTCTATTTCGATCACAGGGGTATTTGGGGCGTGGGGACTTTCGGCAAGATTGGCGCCATTTTGCTCCTCTGGCGCATGTGGCGCGAAGAACTGGCTGGGAAACAGAACAACCTTATTTTTAAAGGCTGGACTGCAGCTACTTGACCTGCCTGCTTGGGAAGCGTCCGGTTGGGCATCTGAGCAAGATTAAGCGCCACAGGGCCCCGGACGAGATGAAGGGGAAATGAAGGGGAGCGTCGATCGCACAGTCCGGGAAGATTGGTGAGTATTGTGAGGATGACGAGGATAAGCGCAAGTGATTCGGGGTCACCCAGGCTCACCAAGACAGCCCCCAATACTTGTGGGATGGTCTGACGACGAACCAACGGTGGCCAGCACACATTTTGTGGGATAAAGAGAGGCAAGATAAGTCGGGCTGATATGGGCATGGACATGGGCATGGCATGCTTGTGTAACACGGGGATGTGACATGTTTGCTTGGCTCTGATGGCGAAGTCCGAGTCTGGTCGCAACTTGAGAAAGACGGGCAACGAGCAAGGTGAGCCAAGATAACAAGTCCAAGGAAGCGCCAAGGGATCTCCCCTCAGGTTTTCCCGTTTATCCGCCCCGTCAGCCAGCCAGCCAGCCAGCAGTCTGTGTTTCGTTTTTGCCGTGCTTACTGCCAGCTTCGTGGGCTCTAAATTGTGGTTAATTTAGGTGCTTGTTTCCCTCCCCTCGACCAGAGCAGACCAGACGAGACACACGCGGGGTGGGCGGAGTAAGCTAAGCTGCTGGGAGTCGTCCATCCGTCCATCCTCGGCACTTGCACTTACGCTACCATCTTTAACGTTATCTACGGAGTACTCCGTACCCGCAATAGACATGGATACAGATATGGGACATTCCAAGATAGCGAGCGACACAGGCTCCATGACACAATTGTCCCTCCACATGGCATGCATGCCGTCCTCGTCGGAGCTGCCCCATACACGAGTCGAGTGCATTTCCTTTACTCTGGATGCACAGCCAGGTACCCAGGTACTTCCAGACTGAGCAACTTTCCAGAGCTGCCAACAACATCGGTTGGCTCTTTCCTTCTTTTCCTGGAGAAGGGCAAGTCCCAGGTTCCACGATCCCGCATCTCGCCTTCCAGCCTCAATCATCTTCCCCCTCTTTCTGTCCCGTCATCACCCTCGCCCGTCACCAGTCCCATCAAGCCCACTCCGTCTCTTCTCGCAGCCTTAGCCTAAAGCCAAGATCTTGGCTCAGCCACCAACGCCAGGACGACCATGATAATGGTCCCTCAAGTCTTCTCGGCCACCCTCCTTGTCCTGTGCCGCTTTTCTTAAACTCTGCAGCGGTGGGGATTTTTCCTTTTCGAGTCTCCTTGCTGCGAGCTTCAGCATTCTAGCTTCATTGCATTGGCTAGACTGAGCAGCCACCCGTCTGCCCTCAAGCCATCAACCGGCGATTTCTTCTAAAGGGGACACTTGAATCACCGAACAAAAGGTCCTCTTGGGGCCAAAAACACCTTGCAGTCAGATCTCGTGGCGCAGCCACACTCTACTTCTGCTCACTAAGAGATATGGCCTCTTCATCAACAGTTGTTGACATGCCTATCGTGACAGATACTTTTGCCTTCAACGAACGCCTGATGCGCGCGCTCCACGTCCGAGCCGCAACTTGACTGCAACAGAGCTTCATGAAAAAAAGCAGAGTCTTCTTGTGTGATGTGGCCAGCTTGGCTACGAACTTATAAATTGTTCGGGAGCTCCAGCAACTGTCCAATGCTTAGCTCACCAGAAAGATTTGCGAGAATCTCTTGTTGCCGCGTTTCCACCAATTTCCGTTTAGTATGAGTAATAGATGTGCGGTATGACCATCTTGTCAATAGTTCGTTTAACCTGATGCGTAAAATCACTTTTCTGTGCGTTACACACATGCGTGGTTCTATTTTGGACGGCTGCCAACATACTCTGGTGCCACAGAAGCGAGAGCACGCGAACGACAGCTTGTCATCTAGTCCCTTGGCATGCTGGGGGAATCGAATTCTACCTTCTGAGTTTGGCCGGTTACTGCCAATAGTCAGGTTTGCTCTTTTCATAGGATGAGACTCCTGCCGTCTGCATCTGATGGTGTTTGAATCGAGTCCTGCACTTAACCACTCAGGAAGAAGCGAAACCAGACCTGATAACAGATCCTGGTGATGTGCGTCTTGGCAGTGCTAACAAAGGTCCAACAACGGCTCTTGGCGCGGAATTGGCCATCTAGAGCACCATGACCATGACCATGCCAACGTCGCATGATCAATTGCAACAAAGACGCACCAACAAATCGGCTCAGATCTGGGGGTGGATACGGCAGAGGCTGGTCGTTCATCACCATACGGCGGCCGCTTTTCGCATCCCTGCTAGCCACGCAAATGCAAACCTTGGACTGAGAGACAAACCCAAATGTGAGCAAGCAGCCATGGTCTGCAGAGCTTTGCCACCTTCCGAATGCCTGATGGGCTTGCTGATTGGCATGGCATGACAAGCCATACCACGCATCGATGCTACTCTGCATGTGTCCCGAAAATTAAATATGAAAGGGTCGTATCCCGCCGTAAACACCTGATGATGAGATGCTTCTTTTTGTCTCTCATGGACTCGGTCCCCCATTGAACTAAGCTCCTCTAGAATTGACATCACATCAATTGCAGCCATGGAGAAGGGAGACACAAAAGAGAAGCAACCTCAGCTTTTCGAAAAGTCAGAGGTGTATGATACTGTGGATCGAACTGTGAGTTCAACTCGCCCTTGGGAACCATGCGCACTCTTTCACTGGAACATGATGTTCTAATTTTGCCAACTAGCTCACCGAGGATGATGCTGAACGAACCAAGACCATCGAAGGGTAAGAACAGACTGCTCAATCTCTACCTCAAAATGGGAACAAGATACTTACACGAAAGTCTAGCCACTTGAATGCCACTGAAGATGATATTCTCGAAGCCAAGGAGCTGGCTGCCTCCATGAGCTTGGAGCAGGTCCGGGCTGTGAGTCTGCAGCATGGAAAATATGATCACTTAATTGACGTCGCAATTCTAATCATTATACAAACAGCTCATGAAGAATGTGCTGGCTATTCACGATGGCGACCCAAATTTCCCCCACATCACCTTGCAGAAGATCAAGGAGTTCATGGGTAGGTTCTCATTCATTTCTGTCACTACACATTTTTGTTGGTAATTAACCATGATTAAAGGAAATGAGGATGTGATGGACAATCCCGAGAAGCATGAACGACTTGTCCAGGAAATGAAGCTCGAGGCGGCCCTGATCACCAACAACAGTCCCTATACAGAGGTCCGAGCCGTCACAGACAACCACGATGACCCTACCCAGCCTGTATCTACGATCCGTGCCTGGACTATTGGTATTATTTTCTCCTGCTTTCTGGCTTTTGTCAACCAGCTTTTCTCTATTCGTCAACTACCCATTCGATTCGACACCAACATGGCTCAGCTTCTCGCCTATCCGGTCGGTAAGGCATGGGAGAAGTGGATGCCCAAAGTGGAAATGCGAATCCCGTTCACCAAGCACGTAATCAACCTGAATCCTGGAAAGTTCAACAAGAAGGAACACATGGTCATCGCCATCATGGCCAACACGTCGAGAAGTTTACCTTATACCCAGTACATCATCTGGACACAAGTGTTGCCACAATACTTCAACCAGCAATACGCCCGCAGCTTCTCTTATATCTTCCTCAATGGGTTTGCCACAAACTTCATCGGCTATGGTTTTGCTGGTTTGACCAGAAAATTCTTGGTGTACCCTTCGTATTGCGTGTGGCCCCGGTCTGGTCACCATCGCCCTCAACACTGCACTGCATAATGAGGAGAACCACCCCGTTAAGGGCCCCTTTAACAAGATCTGGAACATCTCTCGCTACCGCTTCTTCATGGTGTCTTTCACTGCCATGTTTGTTTACTTCTGGTTCCCCAACTACATCTTCCAGGTGCTTACGTACTTCTCGTGGATGACCTGGATTGCGCCTGACAATGTGCACCTGAACATCTTGACCGGCATGCAAAATGGTCTTGGAGTAGGTGGAATCCCGACACGAACTGTTACTTCGAAAACGAATTGCTAATTCTGAGTACAGCTCTTCAACCCTCTGCCAACTTTCGATTGGAACGTCATCAACTTCAACGAGACTGACCCACTGGTGCGTGCTCGCTCGACCATAGATACTCGTAAAGCTAGCTTTTGCTAACATTCGTGCAATGATAGATGATCCCCGCCTTCTCAACCTTCAACTTTGCTGGTGGCATGTTCATCACGGGCCTTATGATTCTTGGTGTCTGGTACACCAACACCTGGAACACTGCCTATCTCCCCATCAACAGCAACCGAATTTTCGATCACTTCGGCAAGCTCTACAATGTTTCCCAGGCCCTTGACTCGCATGGCATGTTTGACTTGAAGAAATACAGCAGCTACTCTGCTCCTTATATGAGTGCCGCCAACGCGCTGCTTTACGGATTCTTCTTCGCCATCTACTTTGCTGTTGTCACGCATGTGATTCTCTACCACCGATACGAGCTGAAGATGGGCTTCAAGAACCTCTTCAAGGGTCTGCGTTGGAGACGCAACAAGAAGGAGTCCGAAGGCGAGCAGGAGAACGAGCGTGCTACTGACGGTGAATACCTCGACATCCACAACCGTCTCATGGCCGCCTACCCCGAAGGTATGCACCTCAAGCATCTATGGTCCACACTAAGTTCCTGCTGACATTTTTTTTTGTTCAGTGTCTGAATGGTTTTACTTTGCCGTTCTCATCATTTCCGTCGTCTGCGGTGTTCTGGGCATTGCTCTGTGGCCCACTTACACGTCGCCGGCTGTCGTCCTGTATGGTATCTGGCTTTGCTTGATGTTTGTTATTCCCATTGGTATCGTCGCTGCCATGACCGGTATCGAAGTCACCCTCAATGTGCTTGCCGAGTTCATCGGTGGTGCCATTGTTGAAGGAAACGCTCTGGCCATGAACTTCTTCAAGTCTTACGGGTAAGCTTACCACATACTATTACTGTTGCTAGGCTTCGGGTCATGCGGTTCATGAGGCTAACTTCCGGCTCAGTTATGTCACTTGCGCACACGCACTGTCGTTTGCCAACGATCTGAAGATTGCCCACTACGTCAAGGTAAGACAGCTAAACAATTGACACAATTAGTTTATATGGATGCTGACAACTCTAAAATCAGATTCCTCCTCGTGTCACCTTTGCCGGACAGCTGCTGGCCACTTTCATTTCCACCCTGATCTGCGCAGGTGTCATCAAGTTCCAGGTATGTAGCTTTGGCGAACAACAGACTTGTTACATCCAATATATGCAATTTACCAACTGTTAATAGATGGATATTGAGGGCGTGTGCACGCTGAACCCTTCCATGCGATTCAGATGCCCATCTCCCAACACCTTCTTCACGGCTTCTGTCCTCTGGGGAACCATTGGACCCATCAAAATCTTTGGTATTCACGGCCAATACAAGTGGCTCCTCCTCGGATTCCCCTTTGGTATCATCCTCGTCCTTGGATTCTACGGCCTCAAGAAGCTCATGCCCAACAACGGCGCTCTGCGCCAGGTGCATCTTGTCGCTGCCATTGCCGGTGGTCTGCAGTGGGCTCCTTACAGTAAGTCTTCCTTGACCATGGTCTCGTCGACATCAGTAGATTTCGTGACGCAAATTCATCGAACGCTAACGCTTGACGTCTACAGGCTTCTCCTACTCGTTCCCCGCTGTCCCCGTTGCCTGGCTCTCATGGATCTACATTCGCAACCGCTACCTCGACTTCTGGTCCAAGTACAACTTTGTGCTGTCGGCAGCCTTGTCCGCTGGTATCGCCATTTCTGCCATCATCATGCTCTTCTCCGTCCAGTGGGTTGGCATTGAGATCGATTGGTGGGGCAACACGCAGCCTAACGTTGGTTGCGAAGGCACTGCCTGCACGATCATGAAGTTGGCCAAGGGGGAGAGATTCTACCCATGGTGGGACCCTAGCAAGGTTCCTGCTCCCTAGACAAGATGCTCAAGTGATGTGTAGACGATGTTTTGCAAAATATCTCATGAGGACGAGGAGTATGATGAGGGGAGTGATATGATATGAGCCAGTTGTAAATAGCAATTGATTACATAATTGTTCTTGATGAAGCCGTGATTTCAATGATGTTGTATATGGCGTCGTTGTGGTACGGGACGTCAAGTGAATGTATTCCGTGAGTAGCAGATGATGGAACAAAACGATATGATATGGCAAATGAGGAGGCATGTGACGAAACTATGAAACTTGAAATCAAGGCAATGACAGTCCCAGTAACGCCCAGGTGTGAACCTGCCATGTCTACTACGTCAAGCAACAACAGCAACAACGCCCTGCTAACAAAGCACCCAGTGGACGAGGCCTCCATTCAAACAACCAACACCAGCACGTCCGCATCACGGTCTGCAAAAGCACGACACAGGATACAACACGCTCGGCAGGAAAATGCAACCAGAGTAGATCAGGAGTGACTATGAACTAATCTTCGCTCATTTTGATTGTGTCCTTCCCACGTGAGATGTGTTTTCTTCCCTTGAGGCTGGTACTTAAGTGCTGCATAACCGGGTATATCCAACGCAGGATCCCTAGACCTTTATCAAAAGTTACTTACAACCCAGTCGAGTGTATCAGAATCAGTCCAAATCACAAAACATCGTACCGTATCTCGAGATACTAGCCTCCAAAGTTCAATTCAATGTATTGTGAAGTCATAAATAGTGTATTTCATTCTACATCTATCGTGGCGCACATTAGCTCCACGAAAAAAGGGTACAAGAATCTAGAGTATCTAGTCATGGCCCATCTACCGCTCAAAAAAAACACAAATTCACTCATTCTTCTTCTCATCATCCTCCTCGATGCTCCAATCGCGCCATCCCTCACCCCTCACCCAACTCATGCCCTTCCTCCATCCACCCTCCCGAATGGCCCTCGCGTCACGCTCGTACACCACACCCGTGACCATGAGCGCCAGCACGAAAACCCACACGTCGCCGCCCTTCATGGCCTTCCACCAGCGTCTCTTGACGCCGACCTTCCACAGCGAGTCGACGCTCAGGCGCGCGCTCGATAGAAAAATGCCGCGGCCGCTGCGGCGCTCGATCCACGCCCACAGACCGGCGAAGAAGCCGCCGAGGAAGAAGCGCTGGGTGGCGAGGACGCGCTTGGGGAGGTACGTCTGGAAGAAGCAGATGGATGCCCAGGCGGTGGAGATGGCGCCCGTGGCGAATGTGGACAGGCGGAGGGCGCGGGAGATGATGCCGCGGATGGTGGTGAGGGGGAAGTTGTAGAAGGTCTTGAAGCGCAGGACGATGGTGAGCGCGGAGTAGAGAATGAGGAAGAAGCGCGCGAACGAGGGGAACGAGTTGAGCCAGAAGGTGAGGTATGTTCGCGTGCAGAACGGGTCGGATGGATGGAGGGTCGCGCAGGAGAGCGACGTGATGAGCGGGTGCGCCTGCGATGTCAGCGGCGAGATGACCTTGACGGAGGCCGGGAGGGTTTCCTTGTTGGGGAACATGGTTGGCGAGATGTACGCGGGCCAGTTGAGGCGGGCCATCTCGGAGAGGCTCTGGACGACGTCGGTCGTCGAGGGCCAGCGGGCGTGGTCTGACCATCCCTCTGGCGGAGAGTGCAGGTAGCCGTCTGAGTTTTTGAAGATGAAGTTGCCATATGCCTGAGAAGTATCACATCAGCAACGATTCCAAAATAAGCGAAATCCAGAAATGTTCATGCAAACTTACAGCAGGGAAACAGTCTCTGTCAAAGACCACCGCGTGAAGAAGCTGACCAAACGCAAATGGCTGCAGCAACCAGCTTCCGAACCACCACGGCCGCTCGCGCTTCTTCCCGTTCCTCACGCCCCAGATGAGCCCCTCGCCCTCACACATGTTCCAGCCGAACTCGAGCGCGCGGAACATGGTGTAGATGGCTATCAACACACGCAGCTGCTGCGAAGGGTACACGCCCAGCGCAGCACCGGCGAGAGAGGCTCCTATGGCAGGCGCATAGGGGGACGTCAACGCCGCGGCAGTTCGAGGGTTGCGCTGCCGGAACGGCTCAACTTGTGGATCGAGCAGGTGAGCCCGTAGCCGCGAGAGGAAGCGGAAGAGAAATCTGTAGAGAAACAGAATGGAAGACAGAGACACGGATAGTCTCAGCGCGGGCGACTTGTAGAATGGCTGCTTGGATCCGGTGTCGCTGGCCCCCTTGTCGCCGAGTCTCTTGGAGATGGCCTCCCAGCCCTTCATGCCCATCACTGTCGCGAAGAAGACTCGCAGCGCATGGCGCACGGCTTTGGCGTTGTAGTCGTCGCCGCCTTTCTTCTGGGGCTGGAGTGCCTTGTCGACGGAGGCGGGCGTGGGAGCGGCATTGCGCAGCGTCTTTGATCGCGAGAGGATGTATTTGTGGAGGGTTGCGTATTCGCGCGCCGAGATGGTGTAGCGAAGGGTATTGCGCAGGACGGGATCAACGGGGGCGGCCGTCGGCGCAGGTTTGGCTGATGAGCCTGGTGAAGCCATGGTGGTTCAATATGAAACGATCAGTTGTTGATTTATCTTTGTTGCGCGCCCACGTCCGAAGGGAGCGGTCGATTGATGTGAAATGGTTCTCAAGCCCAAGTAAGGCACTCGCGATAAGGTTGGCGAGGTTGCTGGGCCGGGGTCCCTCGTGCGCGATTCTCACCGCGGCGTCATTGGCAGGACGATGGAGCTATTCGTGTAGTCGACGGTGACGGGAAGAAAAGCTTCAGTAGAGGTGAGTACAGTAGAGGTCGATGGTGCGGAGGTACGGGCTGGTGATGGTGAGCGAGGTGTGGTCAAGCACGCACATGGAGGTGGAATGCAATCACAAGAAGGCAATGCTCCGTGTTGGGCCCCAAGGACCTCGGCCTCGGCTGTGGACCCCAGCATTGGACTGTAATTAGTGCAATGCATTGGATGCATTGGATGGAGCTCGGAGGACGGCGCAGGAGCAGGAACAAGCAATCTTAGCCAGTGTGGGGCAGCACCACATCCACGTCACTGACTGCCATTGACTTTTTTTTACTCCTTGAATTTGTTCAGTTGAAACCAGAATGTATGTGTCGATATTATCAATTGAACGGCTTCGGACGAACTGCCCTCTTCAACGCGTCGTTTCAAAACAAACCAGAAAAATAAACAGCCTCGCACACCTCACCCAGTATTACTAGCGCCTCCTCCGCAATCCGCAGCATGAACGGAACGGACATGGAGTCGACATCTGGGTAAGTGTTCAACTAATATTAGTCCCTGGCACCGTCATGCATGGTTCCCCGCTCTTTATCTGCTCAATCTTGCCGACTCCCATCATCGCACTAAGACTCATACGGCACAGCCAAACAAACAACGCCTCGAGTGTTATTTGCTGAGTGTCAGTCGAAATGAATTCCACTTGGTTTCTTGGCCACAATGGCTTCTTGCATGCTATAGTTTATTAACATATAAACTTTTTAATTTCAATTGAGACTCTTGCATTATGCTACTTATCAACTCTCACGCTCCTGCAAGGCGTTTATTTTTATAAAGCATATCTTTTAACTATAACATAGCCTAAGACTTCAATGTGAGAATTAGCACTGGCTGAAACATTGGCTATAGTATTACTTGGGCTGTTAAGCAAGATATCTTGCATTTGGGCATGTATGTTGTTCTAAATATGTCTTGACAACAGGCAATAGATATCTTGCCGTTTATTGATTGACTGAATTCATAGGTTACCATGAATACTCAATATCAATAGTATAACCTTAGTTGTAGAATTATTGAGACTAGCAACTGGTAATGATGGGGCACCGTACTACACATCAATATTCAAATCAATCATTAACCACTAACAGGGTCCGGGTGGTCGTGATTAAAGCATTTAGCCTTTCCCATCCTCAGGTACATCCATCTTGTCGCCCTGTCTCGTAATCTCCTGCGGACAGATTCCAAAGTCGCGCCATTGGTCATAAAATGCGCTGCATCGCATCAAGACGTGACCCTCGCTATCAGTGACTGTCCACTGGTACTCTGAGCCTTTGGTATGCTTGACGTGGCTCAAGAAGAACTCTTTCCACGAACTCACTTTCCGAAAGTATCGGGAAACTCTTGTGGGTCCTTTGCACCGCGTTTGCATTGCATTTTCAGCTCTGGGCCATTCAATAGATGGATTGCTCGGTGGTCACCAGTGAGCGGTACAAGATCCCCCTCGCAATCCTTGCAGCCCGAGTGCTGGTGAGCACGCGCAATCCTAGATCGCCGCAGCTCATCATGCTTGTGATTCTAGTTGTTGGGACAATTATAATCTCTCGCTGACAGACGTCGCATGGTGCCTTGACCTTGATCCGTATCCATGGCCATTCCGAGACTGTTGAGAGCTCGCAATATCACAGATCGGCCCCAGAAAACCCTGCTCGCTGTCTCTACCAAAATAGCCGTCTGAGTCAGAGCCGTATCAGTTGCTGCTCTCCAGCACTGTTCCTTATTGTAATTCTTGCCATCCGCAGAGCAGGTGTTGATGGCATTCCATAATTGGTCCGCGCCGCCAAACTTCTTGTAATATCCGGCTATCAGGATGCCAAAGCCCGCCACCCTCCAGCCAATTGCCCCCCTTCTTACCTGGGCAGCCATACGGCCATTATTATCCCCTCCTTGAAAATAGCCAAATTTGACCAACTCATCATAAGTTGCATTTGTAACGCGCCCAAGCTCCCATGTAGCTGTTGAAAGAATACAGCCAAGGGCTAAGATGATAAGGACAGAGAAACGCATATTAAGAAAAAAAGAATAATAATGTAGAGGCGTAAACTCAGCCAGTAAAAAAGGCAATATATAGGCACAGTGTAATGTGTGTAACACACTTCTATATGAGAATGAAAGAGTACACGTTGGTTTAGCACAGGCTTGATATAGAAGGATTTTTTTGATCTCTTCAACAGGGCGCTTTTTGCTACGGAGAACTCTAACAGAAGAACCTCGTCTCTGGAATTAGAGCTTGCTAATAATTACCGCATGACTTATTGTGCTGGGGCTACCAAATTTCAATTCTGGTTGTTCCATTTAATCAAGTGGAGAATGACCCAAGTAGTCCATTTCCGTCCCGCGTACAAACATCAGAATTGAAGACTTTTTATGGTATCATCCATAAAGGCGCGCGTAGCGCGCACGTGTGCAGAAAAACAGGCGTGAAGTTGAGCGTGTTGTATCGCTTGCGTCTGTAGTACGCATTCAATAACATAATTCTTCTCCAAATCAGGTTTCCTTAGCCGTGATTTTGCACACCGGCGCAGAAGAAGCTCGACGTAGTCGGAGAACTATATCTCTGAAGGAAATCGTTAGTAATTGGATCTTTATTACTCGAATCCATACAGAACCAACCTGCAATTGTGTCGAGGTAGCCTCAAGAGGTCCGCATATCTGAACAGGCGTGGCTGAAATTTTCTCTCGGGCACTTCTGGAGAGGTCCGCGGAGCTGAGGAGCTAGCAGTGTGTCAGCAAGTCTGATTCCGCAGGTATGATGAAGTTATATTATCTGAGAGACGGACTTGGGGCGGCTATGCTAATGCTTGCGAGAGCCAGGACGCAGGTTATGAGGGATGAAAACGCTAGTTTTTTTGTTCTTGTATTTATGAAGTGGGAAGCAAGTTGAGTAATATTTACGATATCTGGCAACGGTCTTGTTCTGTGCCTGAACCGAGACGGGAATTGAAGGGAGTTGTTCTCACACGTTGTTTCCACCGGACGGAACTTGACCGGAGTCGAAATAGTCGGCCACAATGCGCCGCCTGTACAATCACTAGGGACAGTGCCAATTATTACACAGTGACCCATGGGTTCTTGAACAACAAGGCAGGCACCGGGGTGCTTTGCAGCCATAGCCCAGGCTGACTTGAGTGGCGTTACAGGATCGAGGTGGTTGTTTAAGGACAGCAATGGCGCAGCGGGTTGGAGATTCAATTCCGTTGGTGGGTGGCCTGTCGAATGACCTCACCTCATCCGGCGGCCACGCACTGGGGTTAATTCTGCGTCCAACATCCCCTGCAGCAAAATTTCATTTCTCTTTTCTTTCGATTTCACCAATCATTCAGGGAAAGAAAAATCAACACACGTCCTGTTCAACGCGCACCATGTCTGCCATCATGCTCTTTTGCACGGCCAACGTGCCAGGCCAGGCACGCAACTTCCCTCACCCAACTCATACATGATCCAAGCGGGCTCACGAAAGCGCTAACTGAAACCCGAAATTCACAGGTCATCGAAAAATTGATGAAAGAATGCGCCACTCCTGAAGATGCGAGCAATATCTTCACTCTGGTTCGCACTCCGAATCAAGACAAGATAGACGAATGGCGCACGGAACCCCCCATCCAGGATTTCGACACGGGCTTCCAGAACGCAACTGATGACGACCTCCGCCAGCTTGTCCCTCAGCTTATCGACAAGATCACACAGGAAGACACCACCAGCATCTCGTCAGCTTGGTTCGCCGTGCTCGATGAGCAATCTGCAGCCCAGTCGGCCGTCGTCATGCACCATTCATACCTAGAGGATGCCTGGGACGATGTGCCACTCGTGGGCAACCCAGACAAGCTGAACGGGCAGCTCTGGTGGAAATGGCGCGTGCCATTTAAAACAGCTTGGACCATCTACAATGATGTTGGCAGTATTGTGGACGATGCTATCGAGATTTATTCTCGGCCGGAGTTCTTGGATGAGAATGGAGTCATCAGTGATGTGCCGGAGAAGATCCTCAAGGGAGAAATCAGGGACCCAAATGACGATGACGATGGCGATGATAGCGAGGATCAAGCATGAAAACAAAATTAGCTACTGAATTTACGTGCTATGCCTTACAATTGAAAACTACTTTCCCTCTCAGCTTAGACTCCAAAAGAAGTCGTGGACCAAAGCCTATGCTGTCCGAACCAACTGATCGCTTGACCTTTATGAGGCAGTGCGCGACACGCTGGCTACATTTCTTCATAGGCATGGTCGGTGTCGCTCTCGGTGACCATTCTCATGTCTGTGACTGTCCGGATCGGCGATTGAGTTGTGCGATGGACGCATTCAAACCGGCAGGTGCCGAATCAGGCCGTGCCCGATGAAGTAAAAAGAGGACATTGCTGTCCATAAAATGTCTTATGCTGCCGCCCACGGGATGCCATTTGGGGGTAAGAACCGGTACCTGTCCGCTCACCTGCATGTTGGATCCGCGTGATGGATATGCCATGAAGACGAGGCTTATGCCGAGAGTGGTTCAAAGTGGAAACTGCCGCAGCCAAAAAACATATGTCTCAGCCTACATAATGCAGCAAGACCTCCAAGCGCCGTAAGAAGGACTGGGGCCACGGGCAGGTTCCGAAAAAGGCCAAGGTAACCTGGTGTTGGTATTCATATCACAACCATTTACTATCAAATGGACTGGAGTCACTCCCCATCCCGAAGAAGGGCTTAGCTGACCAACGGACAACCCTCGTCTCGAATTGTATTAATAAAGTAGCATTGGCAGTAAGATTTAACGAGCCAGCCTATCTTTTCGGGTTTCGGCAGCAACCAGTCCATGTGGAAGCTCGAATCATGGTCATTTTTTTCTCATTCACAACTACTCAAACCCACAGCTCTTTGTGCTTACTTGAATGGTCATTCGAAACCTCGATGGCCATTCTCTTATTTGGGACTTTTGAATTCTTTGATGCTAAAACGGGAGTCGGACAGTTCCTATTCAAGTCATGATGTACAGTAATTTTACCTTGTTCGGCTGACAGTATATCTCGGAAAAGAGAGAAAGAGTACAGCCGGATTGTAGACAAATGCAGTCATCAACTTGAGATATGGCGGAAATGAGAAGCAGAAGAGAATAAATAGAGAGAAAAACTATATAAAGAAGTATGGAACTATTTCAAGATTGAAATCAATTCAAAGTAAATCATCAGCAGTTTCCATCTTTTTCTTCGAAGGAAAATTAGACCAAAGTCGACGACAACAAGAATCTACTACAGCCATGCACTTATCCAAGTCTGTCCTGGCCGTTGCCCTCTACACCCTCGACGTCCAGCAAGTCCTTGCTGCGCCAACACCCGAGGACGTCGAGCTCGCTGAAAGCTTCGACTTCGATGACACCTACGATCTCGAAGTCCGCGCCAGCGGCAGCGGTGACAATTCAAAGGATCCCATCAGGGCCGACTTGGAGATCAAGGGGCAGTCCTCTCTCCCCTTTGATGCCGACTGCTGGGCCATTCTGTGCAAGAACAAGCCCAAGGTCCTGTATGGCAGATTACTTCCCGAAGTTCAGGCAAAGCTTGGTTTGTATATTATATATGCTACAATGCGCTAAAATTTGAGTCAAAAACCATAGGCAGCGAGTCGACGATAGAACCATCATCGACAACCGCAGGGACAGTGGTACCAAGAAAGGCCCCTTCAAAGACCCCAAGAAGTACGACATCAAGCCTCTTCCAAGTAAGAATCGTCGATGGGACAGCCGACCTTTTGATTCCCCAGAGGAGTATCCATTCGCATCCTCCCGTCAGGGCGGCAAAGAGTACGTTCTTTTTTTTTTTTTTTGTGAAACATTAAGCGTAGATTAAACTCGCGATCGAGAAGATGATCTTCAACTCACGTACTTTGTATTTCTACAGTGCATACCTCGTCCCCGTCAACCGCAAATCTCAAAACTCCCAGGGTGGAATCCTCAACGGCTTCCTCAA
>AFRD01000128.1:0-75620 GCA_000222875.2 Periglandula ipomoeae IasaF13
TTGACGACGCGGCACCGATCTTGAGTCCTTGGAAGATCAAGCTCGCAGCAAAGGGATTAAATGCCACCAACAGCAATATTCTGAAGAGCAGCGAGGAGAGCACCCACTATACGGACTGGCTTAACAAGAAGAAGGGAGGAACAGTTTCGAAACCACGCAGCGAAATGTTTGCCACCGGTAGAACTGGAAACACTGCCCTATACGCCCATCAGAATTACCAGATGCAACTTATGCTACTTGAGCAACAAAACAAGAAGAGGCTTCTCAAAGCTCGCCTGGAAGACTCCGCGCATCAGAATAGACAGGACGCACGCAATGCAGTGCAAGCTCCGCGGGTGCAACAGCAATCACTCCAGGCTCAGCAGCAGCAGGCTCAGCAGATGCAACGCATGATGTAGCAACAGGTGCAGCAACAGGGGCCCCTAAGCACCATGAACAACGTGTTTCCGATTCAAGGGCAACATGGCTTCACTCAACTCGGTGGCCAGGCGCAACAAATGCAACAGCAGGCACCAGCGGAGCTGAAGTTTGATGATGTGGCTCTGTCCGATGGCAACGGCCTTGATGCCGGCGTCGACTTTGAAGAGTCTCTCGTCGCGGAAACTGGATTTACCACTACCTATGATCTTCCGGGTTTGAAGACTCTTGTACCCAAGTCTGCTTCTTTCAAACAGCGGGTCGCCCGGCTCAAGTTTTCCGGGGTTGTGTTCAACCATACCATCGTAGCGAAATACAGACCAGTGGCGAACCTCAAGGCTAAAATCAGAAACTCGAGCAAGCTCACGCTACTGCGAGGACATGCTGGGCTCACTCTTGATGGAAGCTTCATGGGCCGAACGGCGCTTCCCCGTTGCAGTGCCGGAGACACATTCACGCTGAACCTCGGTGCTGATCCTGCCATCAGGCTACTTTACCCAAAGCCTGAAGTGAGACGAGCGACCACGGGTATTTTCAGCAAGGAGGATACTTCTATTTATACACGCTCACTTACAATTCAGAATACGAAGGCCGCAGCCGGTAAAGCTGTCTCCATCTCAGTTCAAGACCAGGTTCCCGTGTCAGAGGACGAACGCTTGCGTGTAGAGCTGCTACAGCCCCGCGGCGTTCAACTCGACGGTACACTAGTAGCGGCTGGTGAGCCCGCTCGAGATGATAGGCAAGACAAAGACTAGGGCAGAGCGACTACCATTCTCAAGAAAGGTGGCGAGGTCAATTGGCAAGTGACATTGAATGCGGGCAAAGCCGTGCGCTTGACCATGGAGTATGCGGTTGCTTTGCCCAGCGGAGACCGCCATGCAGTGCTACGACTCATAGACCTACCCGAGTTCGTTTATTCCTGCGATTCGAGATCAGGTTTAATGATGCCTAGCACTGCACTTTAGGTTGTATGAAACTGATCCGATATAACTGTTTTGCTGTCAACTAGTGACGATGAATGGATTATTATCACTGCACTTGCTCTAATAGTGTTGGGGAATCACGCGCCTCCCTGTGACAACGCTGAAGTATATACGTGTAATTGACCACACAACCCGTCATGATCCTGTTCTGTATTCCCTCAATCTCCAAACTATCAAGCGTGTATTCCGCGGAGAAGAAATTCGTACGATAGTCCCTGGCTCATCCCTGGAAAAAATTCGTGGACCGACGACGCTCTAAGCTGAATGAATTGACGCTTGCGTATCGGCCGTACCCAAAACCCGCAGCATGCACGCGAAACAGCTTTGATTGGGACATACCATGAGGTGGCGTAGGAGGAGGAAAATCATCTTGCTAGGGCGCGCAAAGCTCCATATCCCCAGACTTGGCTTCAGTGTCGTGTTGCAGTCTAGCTTCCATCGTGAAGCTCTCAAACGTGGGCCGTCACTCATCTACAACAGTCTCTTTATTTCTCTAGAAAACAATGAGCATCTTAGTATCAACATCTAACCTATTGAGTTATCATGATGAACCTTCTCATGCCTTCATTCGTTCGTCACAGTATCCTGACGGAGCCGGCCGACGAGCCGAACCTCATGGCAGCCTCCGATCTTGTTGGCCCCAAGCTCCTTGAGTGGCGGCTTTAACGGCCGCCGTGACCCTTGTTATTGGACTCAAAGTGGCGTCGAGTAGTTTGAACCGACTGACCCGAATGACCTGCATCCCATGAGTTTGTTGCGGAGAACCGCATTGGGAAAATCTGTACGAGCCAACATTGGAGGTCTTATCCGCGGGAAGCTTCCTTCTTGTCAAGCTATAATGAAGGAACTCCCTTTTTGCATGAAAATTTTTGTATAATGTGATTAAGATTGTGCTCTTCTGGTGTCCATCATGGCTACATCGACTGCTATCTCACCAAATGAAGTCGGTATTCGCCTTATTCGAGACATCTGGGGGTAGCAGCTGTCTCGACAACAGCGACCGTTCTCCGTGGCGTTGCAAAATTGAGATTGCGGTAGTTCCGATGGGATGATGTGCTGATGATAATCGCACAGGTGAGCTTCCTGCAAATCTGCACCCGCGTTTCCGTGCTTTTGAATCAGATAATCGCCGACCTGCTTACGAGGACCCCTCCAGCTTGTCGGGATTGCTGGATCAGCTGTGCTTACAGCCGGTGTCAACAAAGGACTTGGACGACATGTTTGGGACATTGATCCGCAGAACGTTGCCGATGTTATCATGCTGGATTATATTGCCCAGGCACTCGGTCTGACTGCGGCATGCTTAGGCCGAGTAGCGTTTAGCATCTACATTCTTCATCTACTCGGGTCGGAAAAGTCACATAGAATAACTCTCTGGGTCTTGATTGGACTTCAATTGGCGTCCAACATTGTTTCTATTTTGATCATGTTCCTACAATGCCCAGGACATGGCTCCGCCATCTGGAACCGACCAGGCCAAGACAAATGTTGGGGCGTTGAGGTTCAGGCAAATTATGGATACTTCCAGGGCGGTACGATTTTCTTCCTTTTCTTCTTCTTCTTTATTTTATTTTTTTTTTGGGAGCCACTTACTGATGCCTTCAATAGCGTTCAATTCTGCGACTGACTTATATCTCGCTGCATTTCCGACCTATATTTTCTGGAACCTGAATATGAAAACAAGAGCTAAAGTTGGACTGATGACCCTTCTAGGCCTTGGTATCTTGTAAGCTGATTCGTGCTTCCCGTCTTGTTTACCCGGAAATGGCCATGATGATAATCTCTCTGCAGTGCTATGGCGACCTCTATAGTGAAGACGGTTCAAGTCACGGTATTGGCGCATCCTGACGACGACCCCACGGCAACAACTGTGACCATGGACCGATGGTTGTTCATTGAAGCGTGTCTGGTTATCACAACAGCGTCGATACCATGCATTCGCTCTCTTATTACGCGAACATTATGGCGTCAGAACCGCACCACAACTAATTCATATGAGTTGAGTTCGGGGCGCGGACGAGCAACATCACAACCCCGTTCAAACTCTAGACACGTGAATTCAAAGCGCGAGGACAGCTATTCACATCATTTTGTTGATGACACTGGAAGCGAAGATGATATATTGCACGTTCACGCGGGCGATGCGACGTGCGGACCGGAATCAGGCATCATCAAGCGGGTAGACATTTCAGTTCGCGTGGAAAGTGGCTGAGGAGAGACGACATAGAGGCTTACTGCTGCAAATAGCAAACAGATGGGACTGCATACGGGCATATGTATGGTTGCTCCTTACTCTTAAATAAGACACATAACGAGAAATAAAAAGCAAACTGAAAACAATTCTGCTTTGGTAGAATCGTGTCCGATTGAGCTGGTGTCGACACGATCATCGCAGCGCATACACCAAACCACCCGTAACAGCACCTAACAGAGCCACTCGTGAGATTAACGATGAGACTGTACTTGGTATCGCGAATGAGCTACCATTTCCATCCTGGTACCTGTGTCAGTAGTCTGACTCATAAATCTTGGTAACAATAACGTACCAGATAGTGCCAATCTTTGTAATTCGGGAATAGACACTCGTACCAAAAGTAAGGCTGGGAGTAAGGATATGTCATGGCATTTCTTGGGGTACCCCTCTTGTCATCCCGCGTGTACCATGCATTACAACCAGATGCCCAGACTGTCTGTTTCAGGTCTTTTTGTAATTGCTGCACGTACTGATACTCAGCGGAGACCTCTACGTCGACGGCGTCGCATTTGTTTTGGAGAACTGGCTTGATGACTCGAAGCGAGTAGTTGACGGCATCCTCTATAGCCAGCATGGTTGACGTGTGCCCAGTTGATGTATTGGGTCCTGTCACCACGTTAGAGCCATTCCCGTCTTATGCGGCACCGATTGTCTATAAGTCACATACCTAAAAGCATGAAAAAGTTGGGGAACCCGCTCATCGATACCGTGTTGTAAGCACCAGGTCCGCCTAGAGATTCCCAATGCTCCGTGACCGTTGTTCCGCCCATTCCGACGATATCGATGCCGGACATAAAGTTATTCGTGTCGTAACCAGTGGCCAGAATCAGGATATCTGCGTTAATTGTTTCACTTGTTGTCTCGACGCCTGTGGGTGTGACTTGAACGATTGGGTCATCCGTTAAAGTCACTTTCCGAGAGTGGAGTGAGTCCAGGTATCCCGAGTCATAGATGCGACGCTTACAACCGATCTCAAAATCAGGTATCAGAAGCGAATGGTATTTCTCTGGGGCTGTCTTTCGTATATAGGCCTCGGCTCGAGATTGGATGCGTTTTCTGTAACGCGATGCGGCTTTCGTCATGTAAAAGCCTCTCATATGGTTCTCGGCGGCAAGGAATATGATGAACCGCACGATCTTGATGAACCCGGGGACCCATGCCAACAAAAATCGGAACACAGCATCATCCGGGGCCGTCTCGGGTGGCACAATCCAATTTTTGGATCGCACAATCTGAGTGAGATGCTTGGTTTGGCCGCTTATTGCGGGCACGATTTGCGCTGCTGTGCAGCCGTTGCCAACAATAACAACATTTTTATTTCGCAGTTCGAGGTCGCCGGGCCACTTTGCCGGGTGAATGATTGGCCCTTTGAACGAATCGAGTCCCGGGATATTCGGTGTGCGCGGATGCACAAGGTGCCCAGTGCCGGTAAAGAGGAACTGGCTTTCATGTGTAATGCGTTGCCCAGTCTCATCATTACGAGCGTATAGGCGCCAACTGTATGTCTCTTCGATCCATTCGCACTTCTCCACGGTGACATTGAACCTCATTTTCTGCACCAAGTCGTATTTATCAGCGACGTGCTTCAAATATGCCCAGAGCTCATCGTGTGACGGCAACGCTTTGGTCCAATTGGGGTTCGGCGCAAACGAAAGGCTGTAAAGCAAGCTAGGAACATCGCATGCGCAGCCTGTATAGTTGATTTAGATACCGAATCAGAAGATATGAATGAGCCTGAGGAGAACGCAAGACAGTGAAATAGTACCTGGATATCTGTTGGCGAACCATGTCCCGCCCAAGTCACTATGCCGTTCAAAGAATACGACATCCTTTATATCGTACCACCTCTTCAAGGTGGCACCAAGTGCGATCCCTGAGATGCCGGCGCCAATGCAGGCAAACCGGCTGAAGGTGCTATGTTCAACGGAATCCTGCATCATGCTACAAAAAGGAAACTCGTGCGGCGCGTCTTAGCCAAAACATGCAATTGGCGGCTTCTACGTGAAGTTATTGCTTCGACATCCAGATCATTTATTAGGATGAATGCATTCTTTATTACAACAGGCATCGAGTTGACTCGGGATTGGTGAGAGCATCCAGTGCCTCAGTACCGGAACAATTACCATCTTGTCCCGGCCAGGTCTCTCACGAATTGGAGACAGCAGAGCATAATGGAGTCTGGTGCAAAAGCCAGCTCCTTTTGCCGGAGAGATTCCGATTGGGATTGGTCCGCCTTTCCCAGAATAGTATTGTTGTTTATGATATGAGTGGCTGTACTGCACCTCACCTCGTTCGATGATTTTGCAAAGTAATGACAAGTTTGCGCTTAGGTCGTGTTCCTGCTCTGTATTCAGCTACAATCGGTCGTCAGCATCCCAAAACATTTTCCCATTCGATGCCAGCCTGATATCCCGGTCGCCAGCTACTCAAGTGTCAAGCTCGACTCGATAAACATTCGGATTTGTGCCGATATCCATTCTCACAGTACTTCCAACCGCGCGGTTGATGACTTTCTAAGGATGTTTGTGTGGCTCGAGAAACCGCGCCCCGCAACCTTGTTCGGCGCAGATTATGCTAACCGTTCCGTTGCTGTGATCGACACTAGGTATCTTAAGACTTGCGAAAAACGGGCAAGGCATTTGCGACTAAGTATTTAGGCAGAATGAGAGAGTGATTGCTTAAGAGTTAGATTTTGTGTGTAAGCACCTACTTACTCTAACCCGATCATCCACGTACGAAAGCTTGTACATTTGCCTTTGAGATCAGATGATTCGCCGCAATCAACCAGCCTTCTATTGTCCCGTCAACTGATAGGCCACCACGCCGCAAGTCACGCCACAACAGGCTAAAAGCTAAACTAGGTCTTAGTGGGCTAATAGACTGCCGAGGTGCATGATGATGTCAACACAATAATCCGTACATCCGCGTCAATCAGCCATATTTAGCTACTCCTGCTTCCACGGAAAACTCCACGGGAAGAATTCACGCCAAGTCTCGGGTTCCCGATCAATTGGTAAAATGGGCATAATCCACTTTATGCGGCCGTCTATGGTTCGCCAGAACTTTGCGGGCAAGCCTACATTCACAGAGAAGAACATTCCCAACTTGGCAGGCAAAGTATGTTTGAATTGATCTATTCCGTTTTCACATGCCGCCACTGATTCCAGAACAGGTGTATATCGTTACTGGGTCCAATTCTGGTGTTGGCAAGGAACTTGCGCGCATATTGTATGCTGCCGATGCGAACGTCTACGTAGCATGCCGAAATGAGAGCAAGGCGGAGAAGGCAATTGGAGACATCAAAGCAGCCAGTCCGAATTCGAAAGGCTCACTGAAATATCTTCACCTTGACCTTGGTGACCTTGCGTCTATCAAATCATCGGCAGAGGCGTTTATGAGACAAGAAGACAAGTTGCATGTTCTCTTCAACAATGCCGGAGTAATGACTCCGCCAGATAATTCAGTCACCGCTCAAGGATATGAATTGCAGATAGGCACGAACTGCCTAGGGCCCTTTCTTTTCACTCGACTCTTGACGCCAACCCTGGTCAGGACAGCAGCAGATGAACCCGCTGGCACCGTTCGTGTTGTATGGGTGTCATCTATGGCAGCAGAACTTTTTTCTATCAAGCCGGGCTTGGATGTGGAGAAGCTCAAGGACAAGAAGGGTTATGTCACTGAATTAAAATCACTCACACGATATGGAAATAGCAAGGCTGGAAACTACTACCACGGTGTAGAATACGCCCGTCGACATAGGGAAGATGGCGTCGTCAGTGTTGTAAGAAAACTTCAAACAGAAAATGAACCCTGTCAAGGATTCTACCCAACTGACATTTGTGACTAGCCGGTGAACCCTGGAAATCTCGACTCCGATCCGTACCGCACAATAAACAACCAGAAAGGTTTCGACAAGATATCCACCACTATCTTCACTAAAATCATGCTTTATCCACAAGTAAATGGCGCGTACACCGAGCTATTTGCCGGACTCTCACCGGACGTGACTATGGAGAAGAGTGGATCTTGGAGTAAGTCCATCAAGTCAAAAACTGCGTATTATCATTATGCTTACGACTTCCGCAGTTGGTCCATGGGGCCGATTCTTCAATGTCCGGCATGACCTCGTAGAGGGCACAAAGCGACACTCAGACGGGGGAGAAAGTCTGTCAGAGAAATTCTGGGATTGGAGCATCGCGCAAACCAAAGATTTCATTAGATCTAATGTGAATCAAATAGACATGACCAATACGGGCCAGCAGCTTAGGGACTACTGAATCCTATAGACATACCACACAATATTTATCTAATTTCAACTCAAATGGGGATCTTCTTGATAATTTGTGCAATACCATCAAGAAGACCCTGAATAGGAAACTTTCTCAAACTCTCGCCTAATACTTGGATAAGTGCAAGTAGTCCGTTAACCAATAAGCCTGCTAATTCCTGCAGAACAACAGCTATGCAGATGAATCAGTATTGCCGAACCTGGATAAATAATGATGACGAAGCTTACAGTCGTTGATCTTGTCTAGAAAAGTACTGATAGCGCCAGTGACATCTGTGACAATATCTTGGGTTATATCGGTGACCACAAACAAATTTGTTTCTGGAGCAAAGTCATCTTGCCCTCTTCTTTGAATGCCATTCCTTTGTCTAATAGCACTCTTAGATTGGTGAATAATTTGCACGATATTTTTGATGGAGGTCTGGGCGCGTGCAATAGCTGAAACGTTTTGCGTCTGGGTTGACTCCGTTGTCATGGATGAAAGCTGTGATCCTTTGTACTGTCAGATAAGGCACGATTGAGTCACTTGTTATGGCTTATCGAGTCTTACTAATCATGGAAGTCTCATTTTGTATGTTAGTCTTGGCATTTCTCAGAATATCGATGATAAACCCTGTCTCGGCGTTTGCAATGATCTGTGACTTGCTGTGAAACAGCTGTGTCTAACCATAATATAAGCTATCCATCGAAACACACTTCAGGCAAATGTTTTGACTTACAAAATCCCAAGCAAATGGCCAAGAAAAAACGTGGGTTCATCCTGAATAGATTGAACCAGTGTATATTGTTGGTTGACGGATATTGTGGCTGGAGGTAAAGTGGCTGGTAGACTGATTGCTGTTGAGCAATGATGCAACGGTTTTAGAGTACTTATATGTGCTCGAAAGCTTTCGCCGCCGGATTATGTCTCGGTCTTGACTTTAAATCCGTCTTCCCGAGGAATGCCGCCAGCCAATTCCGCTTACTGCGAAGCCTCTTGTGAACGCAAGCTCTGACTTCGGTGTCGGACTTTATGACTACCAATCTAATCGCAATGTTTCTTTTACTGAATAAAATGGGGTCTGAGCGCACGGTAAACCATGCGGAGAACCCTGCAAACCCAAAATTTGTCCCATCTTCTTAGTCTCGACCTCGACTGTGAGCCCCAGTTTGGACTAGCGCACCGTTATTACCACGTTTGGAATGCATTCACAGAGTGGCATGCGTCCGTTCGCTGCTTTTCCATCCCTTCCAGGGACTGTCTTACAATCTCAGTCCGCAATTCCCTGTGACTGAAAGCTGAACATGACTTGATTTAAAAACAAGGCGAATTCCCATGTCTAATCCGAGAAGCTGCGATTGACTCGGTTCCGGAACACTTGACCGCACCCGTTTGTGTGAATGACTTGAGCAAAAGCCTCATTACTCAAATCCTACAATGGTAAATCTTTCAAATTTGATACTTTCAGCACTGGGCGTCTTATTCGCCCAGGGGCATCCTGTTGAACCCGCCTCAGCGTTTAAGCGTGCATCATTATTGCCCTCGAACGACCCTTTCTATGCAGCTCCCCAAAACTTGTCAGACTACGCCCCGGCGTCGCTGATAAGATCTCGCAAGCCACCTGGCCCCTTGGGCTTCTTTTTCGCTAGAATCAATCTCGATAGTGCTTGGCAACCGTTGTATCGCAGCACTGGCGCACGGGGAGAGCCGTTGGTCAGCGCCACAACCGTCCTCGTGCCGCACAATGCGGACTTCAGCAAGCTCCTTTCTTATCAGGTAGAGATCGACTCGCCTTATGAGGGGATGATCGGTGCATTCTTCAGCGGCCTCGTCGAAGGTCGTACAACCTTGGATGGCGTCCGGGCTGCGTTGGGCTCCAGCATTATCACAGGGATCAAGCCTGAAGCCAAAGTTGCGCTATGGGGATACTCTGGTGGCGCACTGGCGACGGAGTGGGCGTTGGAGCTGCATGAGGAATACGCACCTGAGCTTCATATGACGGGCGCAGCTATTGGAGGCGTGCCAGCCAACGTCAGAACTGTCCTCGACAGAAACAACGGCAACATAGGCGCGGGCCTTGTAGTCGGCGGGATGTTGGGTCTCGCGCAAGCATATCCCGCTCTGCAAGCCTTGCTGGACGAAAATATCTATCCTGAAAACGCAAAGATATTCTATCAGGGCAGAGATCAATGCACAGTACCCACGGTGGTCCAATTTGCATTTAAAGATATCTTCACGAGCTTCAAGGGTGGAAAGAGCCTTCTTGAAACCCCTGTCGCTAAGAAAATCCTCGATGAGAATACCATGGGTGGCCGTGGTGTGCCCAAGGTTCCAATCTATCTTTATCATGCCATCAACGACGAACTGCTACCATTCAAAGAGACGGAAGCATTGGTTGACAAATATTGCGCTGCTGGGGCGAATATACAATTCTCCAGAGAAGCCTTTGGCGAACACATCATTGTCGCTCTGACTGGTGCTGCGGGAGCCCTCAAATTTCTGATTGACAGAATGGACGATCGACCACTTGCTGCGGGGTGTAGCAAGAAAACAGTGGTGACTTCGACTATTTCACCAGAGAACTTGCCAATTCTAGGACAAATTGTTGCTAATGATGTCAAGGCTTTGCTGGACAAACCGCTTGGTCCAGCTGCATGGATAGCAAACGCGAGAATGGCAGGAAATTGAAGCGCAGCGCAGGAATATGGAGATGATGTCGCTAGAGCCGTTCAAGGAACGGCCATGTTCAAGAACTTTCAGAACGTTTCTGTGAATAGCATCTATACAGAAGGAGCAGAAAACTATCCCTACGTGTTCCTTTCAGCTCGGTACTCAATTGACATGAACCACACACCCGAGCGGTGGCAAGATCTAGTGAAACCCCGCGCGCGAATGTCCAACACCCTTTGGAACAAGAAGCCTAGCGCTCCAGGCTAAGCAGATCGGAAACGGGTTTTAACACGTGCACTCGCTCGCCAGTAGATCTCTATTGGCATCACCTAGTGCGGGGAGGTGAGCGCGGGGTTGGAAACCGAGTTCAAGTGCGTACTCACATGAGCTGTAGGTCCGTCTAGTGTGATAATATATCTGTCTAGTGTGATGAGCCGGACGATCATAAGTGACATTTCAGCTGGTTGCCGGTAGTATAATACGGGAGTCTGCCGCCTGTCGTGCGCCTCAGCCCCCTATTCTCACCCATCAACGAAGCAAGAAAGTCCTGCAAAGCCACAAGATGGTTCACCTTATGGATGGCATCAACTTCGCTACTCTGGTCATCAAAGGTTTAATCCGCTTCGTCCTCGTTGCTAGCACGTCCATTGTGCTACTGGTGCTCTACAGCATAAAAGCTTCTGTGACCAACGCTTATCAGAATGCGCCGCTTCTATGGCAGCGAAGAAACGCTTGCAATCTTAAATGAATGACTTCGAAGCCGGGCAGCGATTCGCCGTCGCGAACTAAACCAGCCCCGACATGCTGGTAGTCCATGATCAGTACAGAATCATTCAGTGGAGTCTTAGCCGGCGTTGATTTCCTCTCGGCAAGAAAGGTGTTGGAACGAGTTGGGCTTTCGGCGGCGAGGAAGACGAGATTGACGAGTGAGGCATGTTTGATAGGGGATGTTCGGTTCGCGAGATTATGCGTCAACCCAGTGTTAGCTTCAGCGCCAGCCTCTTCTGTCTAGCTATGAAGCTTCTCAACTACTTCCATTGCAGTAAATGCATAGCTCGCCTCGTTTCTCACATCTGCCTCCAATTTGTCCGTGTCTCGTATCAAGGCAAACCTTTGTTTCCACAAGTTCCACCTTTCGGGGCAGTAGCCGTCTGTGCCCTTGGTCTTCTTCTTCAACCTCACCGCGTCCTTCTTGTCTAGTCGCCATAAAGGACCTGCCGTGGCTCCATCAATCGCCTCATCTCGCCCATAGAGATGATTGCCGGCGAAAATCATCCATGCCGAAGCGCTTTTGACTTTAAATGAGATGTCTTCCACTGCTGCCGGGTCCTCGTTGATCTCATCGGGTGCACCTCGAATTGGCGTCATGATGCCCTCGAGAGCGTCAACCAAAGTCCACAGTGCCCATGATGACCATGTATCAACCTTGATGAGCCCTAGACCTGCCACTCTTGCTGCATACGTTTGGAGATTGAAAAATCGCTGCTTGCGCTCTTGCTCATTTGGTGCCCTGGGATCTAAGCAGGAATGCACGTCATGGTTAGCGAAGGTGGAGAGGCATTTCACTGTTGCGACAATAGGCGAAACAAACCATTATCCAATGCCTCCCGATAAGTGTTTCCAAACATAGGCAATTCGTTCCAAAGCTCAACGGTGCTTCCGGCTCCCCATGAGTCCTCCAGCTTCACAGTCTTGCCCGGCAAGTCATGGAGCGCATGAAGCGTGCTTGCCAGTCTCTCCGCCTCGGGGCTATTGTACGGAACTTGGCGCGATAAATCATGGATCAGGCCCCAGAACCACCAGAGAAACCCGCTTGCACCGTCAGCTTCCGAGTAATTCTCTTTGAACAGTGCATCGAATTCAGAGGCTGCTTCACTGGGTGTCTTTGAACCATTAGGCGGCAAAGTGGCGTTAAGGATGTCAACGACCCGCGGCGCAAAGTCGGGCGCGTCTGCGTCTTCCAAGCGAAGCTGAACAGGCGACATTATGTGGTGAAGTTATGAGAACAAAACTATCAAATTGACGATGTTGCTAGATCCAAGGGAGCGAATGAAGAATGCATTATAGTGCAGGAAGGAGGAAATATGTAAAACATTGATGTCTACCTGACGAAAAAGTTGCGACGTCATCCAACACATTCAGGTTTGTGGGGAAGTTCGTCCACCAGACGAAGCGCGAGGCACAGCCCCAATTGCTCACTCTTCAAGATGCTCGGATGTTTTCCCACGTGCATGACGATTGTGTTCGGGCTATCGATGCGATCGACGCGGTGCAGTAAGCACCAAGCCAGAAATCTCCGACCAGAATATCCAACGGCAACTGTAATACTCGATTGAGATCTGCGCGATATGACATCTTTGTTCTACATGTAAGCTTACATAGTGATAAAAATAAATCGACGAGATCCTAGAAAACGACTACCACACAGGAGCTTACTGAGTGTACAAGATGTTTCAGCCTTGGCGAATTTTAACACTAGGCGCACGACTGCAATATTCAAGCTCTGTGAGACATGAGAACTTCGGGGCTTGACCGACACCATGCATGTCTCGCCTCACACTCATCACTCTTCAGGTTTAAACCGCCTTATTCATGAATTTGGCTGACTGACTGATGCCCTTCAACCAATCAATGTCGTCTGACAAGGAAGAAACGCAGCCAAACGAGGCAAGATGTT
Organism: Periglandula ipomoeae IasaF13; assembly: GCA_000222875.2. Taxonomy (NCBI): domain Eukaryota; kingdom Fungi; phylum Ascomycota; class Sordariomycetes; order Hypocreales; family Clavicipitaceae; genus Periglandula; species Periglandula ipomoeae. The sequence goes on from AFRD01000128.1 coordinate 13,270, forward strand.
CAACCACGCCTAAATCCGGAGCTCGTCGCTTTCTAGAACTGGAGTGAAAGGCTCTGAAAAAGCAATCCAAGAAAAAACTATAAAGCTTTCAAGATCATCCGGCTCATGAGACCTTCAATTCAGCTTGATACGACAATCCAGTCTCTCAATCATCATTCAATTCCCTATCTCACAGTACAAAGTGTTTAATCCGCCAAGATGGTTGCATACACCTACGTTCTCACCCTTCTGGCGGCCACCATTACTGTGGCCAGCCCTGCTCCAGTCAGCGACGCAGACTTCACTCTTGATGCTCGCGCCGGTCAGGTAGGTTGAAAGGATGCGAAATGTTTGTGCCCCGAGATCTAACACCAGCTATAGAAGTACATTTGCAGAGCCGGTCGAGACAACAGGGGCGAGAACTACGGAGAAGTCAGCCAAGATCGTGCCATCGGCTACTTCCGTGATGCCAAGACCAATACTGGCGCAAGCGGATACCCCAAGAAGTTTGACAACAAGGGTAATGTCATGAAGTTTGCCAAGGGCTGCAAGAAAGACGTTTGGAAGCTGCCCTTGAACATTAACGGCAAGCCCTACGACTACAAGAAGAAGAAGGGCAGCGACAACAACCCTGACCCTATTCGCGTCTACTACACAAAGGGCCTGAAGTTCTGTGGATCCGACGATGAGGGGTTCAATCTTTTTTTCTTCAACAGGCGAAATCGGCGTGACAGGCTTGAGATACACGTCACTGCATGTTCATGTAAAATAAATGTCCGAGACGCCCAGATGTAGTCGATGTATTCGGCGTCCAATATAACTTTCATTTGAAAGCATAGATGCGCTTGTCTTCTCTAAGCTGATGTGAGGGTCGAAGTATCTAAAAGAAATAATTATTTCTGGCTAATCGTTTTTCTACGGTGAAGACAGAATATACACGATGCAAGATTTATGAGCTCCCGTCGAGGACCTATTCCTTTTCTGGAGACTCGTGGTCTTGCGGCAAAGGGCTGTCCTGCATCTCTGGCTGTTCAATAGCGCAATCTTGCTGTTTCGCGGGCACGAATCGGTTGATGAGGCGCAGTCGGGCGTTAAACCGGAGCTAAAATATTCTTATCCACACATTACGGCTGCTATGGACGAAGTGAGCTTTTGCAGCCACACAAGACGTTCTACTCGCACCGCTCGTCAGCCACCTCGCGTTCAGCCTCGCACACTCCGAGTAGCTGAACGTGCTAGTTGCAGCCACGACTGGATGGCATGGTACACATACCACGAATGTGAGGCAAGTATAAAATCTGGACAGATAGCCTCGTGAGACATCGCTATCCAAAGTTCTGTAACAATTTTGAATTCTTCGAGCTTGCAATACCGATTTTACAATGGCAACAACATCGACCTCTGTTACAGGCGGGATGCAAACCCCGTCTGTTGTTCTTACTGGGGAGAAGCCCTCGGTCTCTATTTCCAGATGGTCAGATCTTAATATCACAGACCCTGGTGTGGTAATAACCCCGAGCTCTGAAGAAGAAATCTTCCAGGCCATCCGACTTGCCAAAAAGAAGAGGCTATCAATAGTTGTTGGTGGTAGAGGACATGGAAGCTTTGTCTCTGTGAACAGCTCAACTTTGTATTTGGATATGAAAAACTTCGAAACAGTTGAGTTAGATAAGGTGGCAAATCATGTCCGCGTTGGTGGCGGGACTTCAACAGGACAAGTCTTAAGACACCTTGCAGAAAATGGTTACTATACGACGTTGCCCAATTCCAACGCTGTTGGCGTTGTAGGTGCGATGCTAGGAGGCGGAAACTCACCCCAGAATGGAATTCGAGGATACATGGTTGACAATGTCGTGTCTTTCCGAATGGTTACATCCAATGAGGAGGTGATCGAAGTTGATGCTTCCGCCACTGGCGAAAAGCACGCACTGTTCAATGCTCTTTGCGGAGCTGGCCACGGACTCGGTGTCGTCACATCTGTCACCATGCAGGTTTATCCTGCCGCAGATCTCGACCTTTCAGACAACAAAATATGGACTAGGCTGATGATCTTCCCTCCGTCAGCTTTGCCGCAAGTCGCGAAGGCGTTTGTCTCGCTACAGCCTCCCCGAGATTCGCTCTATCCACAGCTATCATTCGGACGAGGACCACCAGGATCGCCCATGGAGGGCAAACCAATCATTGTCATAGCTACATTTTACTATGGACGGGAAGAGAACACCGAGAAGGCAGCTGCCCCTCTGCCCGACCCAGAGATTGTTGGACTCTCGCTCCAGGCACAATCCTCACTGATAGGCTTGGCTGACGTAAACAATGCACTGGAGCCGATGAATGTTCATGGCGGCTTGAAGTCTGCATATGGCGCGCGTTTGAAGGGGGTTCAAGAAGAGACACTCACAACCATATTTGAAAAGTGGGTGAATGCCACCGAGGCGATCCCTGATGTCAGACGCTCGGCCCTTGTCTTTCAAACTTTTAACACATCGACACTTGAGATAAATGGTGCCTCCGAGTCGGGCAAAGCCAAGTCCTTGGAGAGCCGCGATCGTGGTATACTTCTCGTTGTGGCACCGTGGTGTACAGATGCCAACTCCTTCCCCAAAATGAAATGTGTGGCAGAAGAAGTTATAGCATTATGCCGAAAGGGCAAGGATGGTCCGCCGCGAACAATTCCCAACCTTATGGGAAACAATGAGAAGCTGACCAACTTGTTTACTGATGCAAAGATTGCTGAATTTGGCCGATTGAAAAATCATTGGGATTCGTCCAATGTATTTTGGAGCCCGTATACTCGAGCTAGTTAGTGAGAGAAATCTGGAAATAAACTCAAGTTTGAGCAAATTATGAGGCATTTCTCCAGCTCAGGATTAATTAATATTATGATATCTGCTTCGAGACTAACGGCCTTTACAACAACACTCCACCAGGGCCAATCGGCTTGCCAAGATCCAAAAACGCATCGAGGAGGAACTTCGGCACTACCTCAATGGTGCTAGGATCTAAGAGGGAGGCCACAGTCTTTGTAGTGCAACCTTGCTTGATCTTCTTCCCATCCATAACACGTTTCAGCCAAGACAAGGCCTTTGGTGCACCTGTTACCGCAAGACTAATATGTTCTGACAAATAGTCTCGCAAGTACTCAACAGACGCGCCGTTGCTGCAGTATTTCTTAACCAAGTCATCTGAATCCGCTACAGGTGACGCTTCATCGTTGATAGACTTGTATATAAACAGCGGTACTCGCGGCGTCGCATGACCTTGAGAATTTTCCTCCATGATAGACTTCGCTGGGTCCCTTGTGAACATATTGCGGTCCTTGACCATAGAGAACACATCTGCATTAGCGTAATCTTTGGTATAAGACACTTGGCACTGTGTTGCGACCTTGGTAAACTTGTCCTTATACTGGGGTAGCACCTGTTCTTCACTTAATTTCTCGAGTTCAGAGTACTCATGGCTGAGACTAAGAATTCCGGCTGCGATTAGTCCAGCTAGTGGACCTTTGTTGAGTGTATTCAGAGCGTTAAGAATGCTTGGAACGGGCCCTCCCAGAGCTGCTCCTGCTATTTTGAGTTCTGGAGCATATGTGGGTTGTTCTTCGACAGCAAACGTTGAAGCAACACTCCCTCCAGAATAGCCCCATAGAGCAACGGTGGCATCACTCTGAATACCCGTCAACTCCTTGGAACCTAGCGCAGCCCTGATGCCATCAAGTACAGTATACCCAGCCATCTTGTTCGCGAGGAAGGCACCCTGTGGGCCCTCATGGTCGGGTACGATAACTACCCATCCTTGCTCAAGAGCACCTATAATTAGAAGCAATTCTGCTTGCGTGACTAATGTGCCGTGATGGACGGTATCGGAAGAGTTGAACTGGAAGGCATATGATGGCGCACAATTGGCCCAAGCAGCGTCCTCAGCAACTTGATAAGAAAGACCTTTGCTGTAGTCTGCGTTCCGTGGGACCAGGACTGTTAGGACAGTTGCGGTAGGGTTGCCAAAGTTATTCGACGACCTGTAGAGAATCTGATGGCTCTCTTTTAGGCTGACATTTCGCGAAGCGAACACTGCAATAGGACTTGGTGGAGGCCTGTGTTTGAGGATAGTTCCGGGTTTTATTGTCTCGAGTCCCGCAGGAACCTTGTAGAAGGCATCGTCTGTTGGAAGAGTTGGGTAACTCCTTGCATCAAGTGGCACGCCGTGAGCAAGAGCTGCTGACACAATCAGGAGTGTCAGACGGAGGAGTGAAATGAACCCCATCTCGTATGGTCACGGGTTGTAAGACACGTAACAGAAAGATGGTTCTTTCACAGTAACTGCTGTGGGACCTCAAGATGAGGCTGCAGATAAGGCTGAAGGTGGATGTTTTCTCCTACACATCAATGCGACATGTTAGTTATACAAGCTCTTTATACCTTTGCAAGGCTTGTTCACATGAATAAAAGAAGTTGCCGTTTTGTCCGGACAGCACAGATATGAGCAAGTGCCGAGCCAATGTTTATGGGGCGCAGGACCGCGCAGCCTAACCCTTAACCATGAACACAAACTAGCGTGGAGCAGGATTTCATAATTTCCGTAGAACCCTTCAATTTGATGGATCACAAGTAAAGACTGGGCATTATTTCCTCGGCTGGTCTCATTGCTACCTCAGTACCCCAGGTTCCAATTTTTATTCGATTTTAGTCCGGGGAAGGATCGCTGTTGATTGTGCCTGTAGGTGGTTAGTTCGTCGGACAACAACCCAAATGCGGAAGACTTCCTGCAGTTGGGCTGTGAAACTGAAAGCGCTCCCAGGTTTTTTGGCCTCTCTTTCACACAATAATCGACGAACAGACCGCTTTGTCTGCAGTAGCGCTCGGAGGACAGTTACTTAGATGGGAAACGCGACGCGGAAAAGCCGGGGAGGAGGAAGCCGCTAGGTAGCCCACGGACGTAAACACGGCAACTCTTATTCCCGTGGGCTATATTTGAAACATCGTCCCGAGTTCTATACGAGAAACAATTAGTTTTATCACGAGCATCTGAGTTCCCTTAACCAGAGTGATATTAATTCTGCTACAGTTGTGCATGATTCCTGAGAATGGGCGCGAGACGTGGGCGAGGAGCAGCTTATTGAAGTGAGAAGCATATCTATGATGCGATTTTCCTAGACTGTAGGGTTATGAATTGTGCATACAAAATGGCAATTACAGGAATCCTTTTAAGTATTTCTGGTTTCCTGCACGTGAAGTTCAAAGCGGATCGTAGCTGTTGTCTGGAAGAAATTACTCGCTCCTTTCTTCCGATTTGCAATCTCGAATTACCCGAACAAGCTCAATCAAGAGAGATACTAATACATAATCTTCGGCTGTGGTTTCTCGGAGTGAACAATGCGTTCACTCGTGGAAGGGCGTATTCATGTGATGTATTTATATGGTTCTCCGCCCACCTTAGGTTGTTGGCTTTTGACCACAATTACTCGCGGCCATTTGAAAGCACTCAAGGATATTGTACAAGCATGAATAATGAGGAAATCACTCTCTAGTGATAGCTCTTCTTGTGACACACATTCAAATATCATCGCGCCGATGATCATTCCTCCTGCGCCTACACTCAGGCCACCAAGCCGAGTCAACCCCAAGCTATGACATGTTCGCAGCCCATACCACCGCTCAATCAGACCTCTAAGCAAACCAAACTCCTTCACTTATGAGATTAATTCAGAATTTGGTAACCGTCAGGTGAATTAATAAGGGTCAGCAAAGGCTATCAATTTTTGCCAGCTTCGTTCATCGATTGCTCAACATGGAGCGACCTGCAGGGTGCAGAGCCTGCTTCAATATGACAACCCTCTTCGAGAAAACTAGACGGTACTAAAGAGATCTTGTTCTAGCGACAGTCTAATTAGAACCCCGTCCGGCGGCGTCCATGGCACGCAGTCCCTCGCAGCATCTCAGAACAGGCAGCAAGATTCATGACAGATGTCAGCTCCAGTTTCTTTGAGTTTTAGGACCCTATGTCTGAAAAGCAAGCTTGATTTCAGTTCATATTTACACACAACTATAGAGAAAGTACTCTAAGCTCGTCGTTGTTACTTGGCCCTTGATTGGTGACAATCTGGCGCATGCTGTTAGGCATCATCTTCGTGAATGGACGCCACTATGGGGCGCTTCCCTGCTTCACACATGGTCCAAGGGCCCTAATAATTGCCTCACACTAAAAATAGAAGAACGTTTCTTTAAAAACTGGCTGTGTACACGGACGAACGGTTCTTGGAGAGGAACAGGAGGCGTCGCAAACCAATAGAACGTAACCTTTTATGCGTGCGTTGATGCGATTCGCTCGGTGTTCATGCGCAATACAAAACAAGCATGACATTCCTCAATCATTCGTCGGCAATTTTAAAACCATTCTATGTCTCTTTTTCATTTCATAAGTTACGCCGTAGCAATTAAATTAGTGCTCTATTCCAAAGTCCTCAAAGTTACTGACTAGCTCAATGCAAGAATGACACGATAAATGGCGAGGGCTTGTTTACCCTGCGATAGCAAATACATTGCAACAACTTTAGCAGGAAATGACTTGCCCCGCTCTAAGTGGACGATGTTGCTGGCTGGTTTTGACGATTCCATCCTGATGGCGGCTCAGGGCTTTCCATTTCGGCCAATTGTGGCATCTCCGGCCTGAATGGGCTCGGTGAGCTGGTTGGATGTGGAGAAACTGGTGTGAATGCGCCAAGCTCCTCCGGTCGCTGTTTAGACTCTACCTAGCCCGGCGATACACTGTTCACCTGAGATGAAACATACGAGTCGGTGGGATTTCGACCGTAGTAGCTTTCGTGAGGGCTGGGGCCGTAGGCGTACTGTGGTGGATGCCCAGGTGATGCGTTTTGCATTTGAGCCGGCGCTGGCGCAGGCGTTGCAGGTGTTGTAGGCGCAGCAGGAGGGTTCTCTTTCCTTCGTTGGTTCTGGCGGCGGAAGAAAAGAAACATTCCAATGGCCAAGAGAAGAACGACAGCACCGCCGATGGCGATTCCTGCAATAGCCCCAGCTGACAGATTAGACGAGGAACCGCCAGAGTTCGTCGTCGGATTAGAGCTGGAAGCAGATGATGATGACGGTGTTGAGCTTGGTAATGCAGTGGTGTCGACGCCGCGTGGTTTGACGTTCTTATAGACCTCGCAATTGGGTGAAGGTGCAGCAACAGGGCAATCGTCCGAGAGGCAGATTGAATTGAGGCTGTTATCAACTGGCGGTAAGCAACGAGCATTATATTTGGCATTCATAGACGTCGCTAGAGTTTGGGCGTCCGCGTCTGAGAAATTGAGTATCTTGCTAGCGATGATAAGTTGATCGATGAAATAGCCGACGTGGGTGCTATTCAGATTCATGTATTTGTGGACGTAGGCGGGATTAAGAGGCTCAAAGGTCTGTTCTAGAAAACTTTTGATCTGGGAACACGAATACACCTTGCCGAAAACGTAATACCAATGAGTGAACAGCTTGCTATGTCCGGTTAGCAGGCCATTAGTGCCGGGGTCGACAGATGAAAGCGAAACGAGCATCGGACGTACTATTGGTTTGTTCCCTTCTTGATCTCAGAAGTTGCCGTGGAGTTGTTTAAAAAGGCAACAAGTGGTGCAGTACCACCTCCATCCAGCCAGCCAATGTTGACTGCCTGATCATTATTGTTCGAGGTGGCCTCTTAGTTCTCATATTAGTAAAGCTTGGACATTTAGCTGTGCAGCTCAGCGAAGACATACTTGATCCATCGAACCATGGTCGGGGGTATACTTCTTGACCGTTGTATTCACCACGATTGAAGATTCCAGTGCTTCTCTTATCTCCGTTTGGCAGTGAGTTGCTGCCGGCGTAGGCATATGCGACAATGCTCTGCATCAGCTTCAGCTGCGTGGTAGCATTGTTCTCACCATATAACGTTGCAGCATAGTAATCGCAGATGCTTTGATCACGTCGCTGCGCCCAAACATTCCGGCCGCATAGCAGCAGGGCGACAGCCAAAGCATTGAACCGTACCATGATGAGGGAGAGTTCGCGATGAATTCTTTCAAATCTTTGGCATGCCGAAACGGTGGTGAAAGGAGGGAGCGGGGAGGAATCAAGAGGCAGCGCCATTCGAAATGGGATTGAGGGAACATTTTCAAATTAAGAAGGCGCAGACAGGCGAGGCTCGGACCACAATGTAAGCAGTGAGCCAACACGGCCTCTTACCCTGCTCAGCTTGCCTTGTGATGCCGTTGATGGCAGCCCAACATGCTGGCCTCTGCGCCATGCGGTCAGCAGCGAAGGTCACTAATTGGATGAACAGGCGGTTAAGTCGCACCAAGACCACGCCCGCTTCGTACAACAGCTGAGCTTAAGCCACGTTACACCCTTTTCTCGACTCTTGCATAATGGCCCCGCGGTGCGAACACCAACTGTGGTGTGTGCCTGTTTGAGATCACTGCAGTCGTGGCGCCCAGCCTTGATGTGGTGGAGTGCTCGGGCGACAGAAAAAGATATGTGAGGATTCCTTTCGTCCTTACAGGGAAGTTGTCTCTCAAATGGTCCTCGTGGCCAACGAGATGTGAGAATCCTCTGTGTCTGCATTTTGCTCAGCATTCTGTGATGGACCCAGGTGAGAAGGTAAGGGAAACAGCAGACCAAACCTGGCCTTGTTGGTTGCTCCCGCGTATCACAGGAGAAGATGAAGTATGAAAGCTCAAGTTTCACAGCAAATCTTAAATTTCCGCTCAGATTCATCGACCAATGTTGGCAAACACTGCCCATGCGAGTCGCCGAACTGGGCTAAATCCAATTGTTGGTTACAGCAGTCCCGACGAGGCCTTATTTCACTACACCTGGGCAAGGTGTGGTGAGCGGCATTTCTCCCGGTGAGATATTCCCTGTGTGTGGGCGGGAAACCAGGCGTGGACGTGCTACGCCCTGCGATTGCTCGTATTGCCATCATACTACAATGCCCAGCTTGATGCATCAAACTAATGCTCGGAAATTCAGTCAGAGATCAATCAGGAAAAGTCTCGACCCCCGCAAAAACAGAAAGCCGGGACATCGAGTGAGCATCCAGGCGATTGGCTTGCACCCACCATCACCACATCAGACTGAGAGAAACGTACATAACGGACGAGGGGACCAGAAGCAGTCAGCCGACTTATGCAAAGGCGATCGAAGGCTGTTGGCCCGGCTAAACCGATGCGGCCAACGCCACATTGGAGGTCTACCATCCAACATCTGTTGCTTGGAGATGGCTGCGTAGTCAGACGCCTCGAGCGCCATGTGAGGCTCAACCATAAGACATTGGAAGCTGTGAGACCCTTCCGTCTAATTACTTCCTCTCCCGTCCATTGGGAGAAATACCAGATATATTCTTGAGCTAGTGCACATAAGACAGTGCATCAGATCGATCGTATTAAGTCAAGAAAAGGTTTTCTTGTCTTGCGAGCCATATTGTCCGGTAAGGCACCAGGCACAGTGCCTCCGACTGAAGCATTCGTTCTGACACCACCAATGAACATGAACCGTCTGTTGGAGGAGACTTGGCTTGAGTCCCAGGCGCACTCAACCTTGGTGCGACCGACGACCGCTGCGCTGCGCTGCAGAAGGTAGAGCGGATCAGTTGTATGGCGCGATCCAAAGTAGTGATAAAAAAGCATTTTGTATCATTCGGGCTGCATCACCCAAGCATTCGCTGGGGACCAACATGAGACCAAGCAACATCATCAATGCCACGTCCGTCGTTCTTGCGTAATGGCACGCACTGAGAGGTGCCAGAACCACAGCAGAGAAGAGAAAGACGAAGAGAGGAGAGATCCAGGAAACCAGAATAGCTGCACCAAACCGTAGTAGAAAGAAGCAGAATGTGCATATAAGGCCAGCCTCTTATTCTTCGATGATGATGGTGTTTAAGTCTCGGTTTCCCCGCTGCGGTGGTTCCCTTGCTTCGTCATGACTTGGGGCATCTTGCCATTTGCATGTGCTGTCGCTCCTTCCGCACCGCGGAGTTAGTGTGAGCCATTAAATCGGAAGGCGCTCCCGAACATTATCGTGACTGCCCGATGCGGCTCCTTGCTTCGTACCGCTGCACGTTGCTACTTTTCATTCACTTCCACTAAACTCATTTTGAACCAATTCCTACCACCCACTACAAAATGTCTTCCAATAACAAAGATCTCTTTGCCACCGGCCTCAAGAATCGCAAAGAAGTTGTAGGCGAGGCATACGTCAAAAAAGCATTGACCAATGGCAGCAGCGAGTTTGCATATCCACAGCAAGAACTGATCACAGAGTAAGAACCTCGTTGTAACAGGCCATTATTCCCTTTGTTTCCTATTCAAGGGCTGATGTCAGGGAAGGTGGTGCTGGGGAAATGTGTGGTCACGGCCCGGGCTGGACCGCAAACAACGAAGTCTACTCGGTAAGCCATATCCTCCATAAATCCATCCATCTTGTGGCCGCTCTCTGATCATTCGCAGATATCGGAATGCTGGTACCTCTAAAGAGCTGGCCTGAGCTCGGCGTCCATGTTCGAGGCGCTGTCAACAATGGCCTGAGTGAGCTGGAGATTCGGGAAGCACTTCTGCAGGCCACTGTCTACTGCGGGGCCCCTGCTGGTATGGAGGCATTCAAGGTAACCGAGGCTACATTGAACGATATGGCGGAAAAGGGCGAGCATACCCGAACTCTAGCCACTTTGTCGCCAGATGCTAAGCTTTCATAATCTTGGAAATGCTTGGAAACGTGTCAAACAAGCTCTGTAAAATGGCAGGCACGACAACGCACTTTCACAGGTGCATCCCTTACGAAGCCACCCTAGAACCAGTCGTTTGAGTTGTATTCGCCCCATTTATCCGCACGCTTTCGCAACGTCGTTCTCTATAGTGTGGCTCGAAGTAGCTGGTTATTTGTTACATGGCCGTTACAGTGTTCGCCAATGTTGTTTGCAGGAGACGAAGCGGCTTTGCGTCAAATTCGCGTTTATAAAGAAACCTTGGAACTACTCTGTGACGCGTCATGTCCGTAAATACACACCTGACGACAGGAATCAGTGAAATCGCGGTTAAGAGTTTGCCGAGGCGAGTTGTTTGACATGTTGTCACATACGCTTGGCAAGAGATTACTCCTCCGATACCAATCTCAGAAGCCCGTAATGCAAGTTCAAGGCATCCATGGCCCCCTATGCTGGCACCACGGACAATGGGCTTCCTTAGTTTAACGGCGCGTATCACCTCTTGAATGCACCAAACATAGGACTCTCCATTGTTTGTTTGAGCGCCAGGAATTTGCTTTTCGGAAGGAAAACTACGACCGTGGCCAGGTAGATCAAATGCTGTCATGCGGCATTTCGCTAGCATACGCCCATCGGTCATGACCCCGTGATATTGTTTCGAATCCGCACCTGCAGTATGAAAGAACAGGATGTCAGGCTTCGTTTCGTCACCGCTTCGTTCATAAAATAACTCGGTACGGCCCCAGCCCGATGGGGATGCGATGACATAACGACCGACAATTAGATCCTCAATAGGTGATAATTGGGGTTCATCTTCGAGAACATGGCCATGTAAAGAAGAGGGCTGGTGTGAAGTAGTTTTGTGTAATTGTGTAACCAATCGCAACGGAAATACCTAGTTGAACAAATGTGGTGCCAGGCGCTCCTAGTGACTCTGGTAACAAGACTGCCATATACCCCACGGCAACGATGGCAGCAGATTACGAAGAATTGGTGTATTTTCGCAGCAAGTTGTAGTTAATCATCTTGCAAGACCGATTTATCCTAGCAGCTGACACCGACTCACCACCAGCCTTAAAATCTTGTTGGTTCATTAGTACGTGTAAACAGGTTGCTTAGCAAGCCGTTTCAGACCAATAAAGTCATTTCACAGCGATCTAAGCTCTGTTGGTACCAAACCACCTCACTCTGATTCCTCTAATTTGACCATCGGCATTGTCTACACACTTTCCAGCTGCTTTCCACTTTATGTAAGAACGCCCATCGCAATCGGATCTAGAGTAGGTCTCCAACACATAATGCCGTTCTCCCGGCCCCAGGTTTAGTTTGAAAGAGGCCGAACTGGGCACCGGCCGGCAATTACCTCGCTCCTCATTTGGCAGAAATTGAAACCACTCCATGTCTTTGCAATCTTTCCTGTCATATCCGTGTATCGTCATTGAGCGCACGGCGGAGAGAAGCGTGGATATTGTGATGAAGCGACTGAAGACTAGCATCTTTGCAGTGAATGTGAGGGCTTGGGCACACAGGTTGCTAAGTCAATCGCTGTTCTCCCTGAGTAAAATACTTCGCGACGTACTTACTGGCCGCAGGCTTAGAGCTTTCGGAGGCTGCAATCCGTTTTATCTAAGCGAGATTGGTGGTGTCACTGCTTCGCGGCAGCACACGTGTTGGTGATGAAGTGACCATGAAGAAGACTTCCAACACTGTAGTAAAACAGATGTTCTCCGCTACGTTGTATACCCAGCTTTTATAGTATCTGACATCATTACATCATGCGAAATGATGTAGATGAGAGGCAAGACCAAACACAATTTCCTTATTGGCAGTGCGCCGGGCTGTCAAACAAATGAACTCCACCTCGGTAACATGTAAATACGATGATAATACCTTGCTCTGCGTGGTTTTTTGACCCTATAACAAATTACCACATCGTTGATTCGAGCCCCATTTTGTGCAAAATTAAAGTAGTTCCCGTAGAGAATGTCAGGATCTCCATAAATAGTTCGCTGATCTGTGGTCACCCAACAACTTAGTGACGGACCAGCGCTAGGATTACTCCACTGTCCCGTCCTACAGGATCACCGACTACAACCCAATTTATCCCATCAATACCTCGACCACGAGTTATAACATGGATCTTATCTTTTCATGTACCTTTCATTTCTGTCCGTTGGCTTCATTGGATGATAGCACAGCATAAATGTCATGAAATATTATAGTTGTCGCCTCAGACCCTTCTCGCTCTGCTAGCATGATTCCGCGGGAACAAGTGTGCCGTGCACAACAGCTATCGGTCATGCCCGCCGAACGGCCTCGATACCATTTCTTGAGTGAATAACTCGGTCTGTGCAAGAAAGGACGCGCAACTTCTACACAAGCACAGTCACGTCCGGCCAGGAAGCAAGACGTAAGTGCGTGCTACCACGATCAGTAGTTGAAGTAGCATTCGATCCATTTACAGAATCAATTGATTCTAGAGGTTCCGTTCGCCGCAAACCAGGAGCTGACAAATTGTCTCGTCAGGGAGCTCACTCTGGTCTTATCCCGCTCAGCTCATCGGCGCAACTGCACTGGGCGGCCCGGTCCCGTTGATTGCCAAATTGGGCGCCGGAATTGCTCACTCCGGGCGGCCGAGTCGGGCGAAATGGTGCCGCCGTTCAATGATGCCTCGGCTTACACCAAAATATACTTTTGCGCAAACCCTCCTCGCGTGCGATAATGTGCACCAAATTCGGTTTCAGCTCTGACTCAGTGGATCAGGTTAGCACATGAGAAATAAGAAGGAATTTAGTCTCTACGGGGTCGTGTGATTAAAAATCCCATGTCTCTCAAATCTGGAATTTGAACTGGCCAATTTGCAAACTCGCAGATTACATTTGATCGTGGCAACATCGCAGCAAGATGACGACAAAAACACTGCCACAGAGATCCTCTTTGACCTTCTTAGAAATCCTTGATTTTCTCCCGGGTTTCTTGAGCCTCTTTGCCGCAGGTTTTGTCGCCGCCGTGACCGGACTATGGAGAACCGAGAGGGACGCGCCGACTTTGTACTTGCACGTCGCGTATGCCCTCATCCGCAAATCCGTGGAGCGCTATTCTCAATCGCAACTACAGTGGATTTTGCCTACCACAGAAGAAGTGTATGAACAGTATGCACGCTCCACGCGAATGAAGTCAGACAGCGTGGACTTGAGCAGCGGGGGCAAGGGCCATTGGGTGGGAGACAAAAATGCAAAAAACGTGCGTATCTGGTTCCATGGTAAGGAAATACTGTCTTTTTTCAAGTAATATGATATGCTTTCGTATTCACAATCGCTGACGTTGTTTTATAGGAAGTGGTTTTTCCATGTCAGCTAACCTGGCATATTTTCGTTTCTTCGAGAGTCTAATCGTTTCCGCGCGAGCCAACAAGAAGGATTTGGCAATCTTTGCACTGTCATATCCGTTGTCTCCTCATGCAAAGTATCCCACGCAGCTCACTCAAGCAGTCGAAGCACTGCGTCACATCGTGTCACTAGGAAAACATCAGGCTAGTCATATCTTGATTGGTGGTGATTCGGCTGGAGCTAATCTGGCCATGGGTGTATTATCCCATCTTGCTCATCCACATCCCCAGATCTGGCCGGTAAAGCTTTCTGGGCGGTTGGCTGGTGTTATTCTACTAGCGCCGCCAGCTTCAACGGCGGAGGAGATTGCAGAGGGTAGAGAGATTTACACCGGCGGCGACATCATTGTGCCTGAAATTGCCACCAAATGGATGCAATCATATCTAGGTAACATGAAGCGCGACTACTATACCGATCCATTAGATGCTCCATTGGACTGGTTCAAGGCATGGCCGGTTGAAAAGGTCCTGGTTTTAGCAGGAGGCAACGAGGTCCTGCGGCCACTGATTGAGGAGTTCGTAAATAAGATCAAGGTATGTTTGCGTTTTTCCGTAAAGAGCTACGAAAGCTAACTTCATGGTTGAGACTGCCGTGCCCTCTATCGAACTAATCGTCGGCAAGAGAGAGGCACATGTTGCACCTATGTACAATCTGTATGTCGGAGACCGGAAGGAGACTGAACAAGGCAAGATGATCAAAACATGGCTCTCTGAGGTCCTTTGAGAGCTTTGACTGAAGATGGTTTTGCATGTTTCGAATAGGACAACGTTCACCTGCACTGTTTACAACTTTAGTTCCTTATGCCACTTGCGTTCGTTTGACATGAGACCTCAAACACAAGTTCCAGTCCGTCTTCGTCGTCCCACTGATCGCCCGATTCGACAAACCCAAATTGAGAGACCAAATTCCTCGACGCCGTATTTTCTGGCGATATCGAGGCTCTAACGGTCTTAACAAGAGGGTCTGCCTCGGCAATGCACAGAAGTATCCCGAGCGCAGCACGAGCATGGCCGCGGCGGCGACACTGTGGATCTATAGAGTAGCCTACTTCCACCATGCCGTTGGCATCAGGTTTGCCATGAAATCCTGCGCGTCCCACAGCGGTCCCAGCCTGATCGAAGACAATACGCGTGACCCAGATAGCATCTTCAGGATCGTTCCTGATTTGCGCAGCCCTCCTTTTCCATACACTGGCGCAGTCGCTCGCGAGGTAAGGTGTCAAGGATGGACCGAAGAGCTGACGAGCGGACTCCAGGTCTCCCTGAGCCAGCGCATCGAGCACAGGCAGTGGAACTTGGACCAGTTTGTGACGATCAGCATGTTGTGATGGGGACGTCCACGCTTCTTGGGCGGCAGCCATTGTTTGTCCGTGATGTTATTGTTCTTGTCAAATGGTATATGCCGGGGAGCTGTCTCATGAATTAGTAGCCTTGGTGTTGTTAACCTTACTAGTCATGAGAACTAAAGCAGGTGAAAGATGAGTCATCTCGACAGCTGAATCTTATACGAAGATGGAGTAGCCTCAGGTTCGGTTTCACGTCAGCCTTGTTTTGCGGTCACAGGAAGAGCAATACAGTGGAAATTCCCTGCGTATTGCAAGTACGCAGTTCAATGTCTGGTTATTGTCGAATTCGGGCAGTCCTTTTGACTCGTCAATGGCCGTCGATGAGTACGTGTTGATGGTCTGGTCTGTTTCAGGGTGCAAGTTCGCTGGGAATTGGCAAGGCCCCACCTCCCTTCTGTTCCTGGGGGCGCGACTTCCCACAGTATCAAGTGCAGCAGCTGCCAGCTGCCCCACCACTTTACGCCAACCATCGAAGCCAGAAACGCGACTTTGCCAATTGGCTGGCCGACGCGTCCCCCAATGCTCGAGCTCAGGAAAATGCGTGTCCCACCTCGAATCGCATAGCTTCACAAGTGCTTCACGAAATCAAGGTGCATCACCGCCTCAAGCCCACCATGGTGACCCTCGAGGAGGTATCGGGGCTTATTCCCAAGAAGTCATCGTAGGTTGACTGCTTCATCATTCCCCTCGCTAACAGTATTGCCTCTTCTAACCTCCAATCGCACCCATAGCGATGGCGCACATGCTACACCACCTCGAGTCGCCGATTCCTACAAGCCTCTTCACTCGTTCAAGCTTGATAAGCAGCGATCGTACAAGCAGCAGTATGGCGATATGTATTTTCTGCGTCTTACCAAGATCAAACCCGCCGTGGAACGAGTAGCAGCTTCATCATGGGAAGGCACAGTCATTGGTGGGGAGGAAGTCAAGAAGGTCGAGCGAGTTCTTGACGTACGTCAGGGAGACCTTTGCTGGGTCGCTGGAACCGTGTATATGGAAATGCCTCTCAAGCCTAATATTCTTGAGGATGTTTCCAAGGACGTGAGTCTTCGGGTCTCCTGTGCTTCACGAGCGCAACGAATCCCTCGCTCAGTTAAAGTCTACTGACTTCCTATAGCGATGGATCTCGGCCCCCACATCTAACCAACAAAAGTACTTCTCGCCAGATGGTAGCGATAGAATCATGCTAGAAGATGACTCCGGTAGTATTCGTCTCACTGGCGACATCTTGCAATCAATTCCTCTTGTAACAGGCTGCATTATTGCCGTCATGGGCACTGAGAATAGCAGCGGCGAGTTTGAAGTCATCGATGTGAAATTCCCCGATCTCCCGTCGCAACCTGCACGATGGACTCTTTCCAAGACCACTGGCACGAACGGCAACGGCAAATCCAAGCGAAAGGTTGTCAAAGACGAGGACTCGGACGAGGAAATGACGGATAGCCCACTCAGCAAGAAGATTGCTATCGTATCCGGCCTATCTTTCTCGGGGACCGATGCCTCCCACGCTCTGGAACTGGACCTCTTGCAAGAATACTTACTCGGCGAAGCCCTGAGTCCCAATGATCAAGATGAAGCCGCTAAGATTAGTCGGCTCATTATAGCAGGGAACTCGATATCCACGGCCACTGTCGAGCCCAAGCAGGAAGATACGGCCGAAAAGAAAGCTAACAAGAAATACGGCTACGATGCCAGCTCCTACAACTCTCTTCCTTCGCAATTGTTTGACGAATTCATTGACGAACTACTACCCTCGATACCCATAACCTTGCTTCCTGGTGCGCAGGATCCCGCCAACGCCAGTTATCCACAACAGGCTATTCATATGGCCATGTTTCCCAACTCAAGAACCTACGGGCCCGATCCAGCAGGCAAGTCACAAGAGCCAGGATGGTTAGACGCAGTGTCAAATCCGTGGGAGGCAGAGATTGAAGGGTGGAGAGTCCTCGGGACAGGCGGGCAGAACGTGGATGATGTGTTTAAGTATGTTGATAGCGAGGATCGCTTGGGCATGATGGAAGCCATGTGTCGATGGAGGTGCTGTGCTCCAACAGCGCCAGACACATTGTGTGAGTACTGCTATTCTCTAAAATCTTTGCCAAAAGACGAGGCACTAATGAAATTTATCAATTCAGGGAGCTATCCTTTCCAGGAAGACGACCCTTTTGTCCTCCAATCGTGTCCGCACCTATATTTCGTGGGATGCCAGCCTCAGTTCTCAACAAAGGTGATCAGTGGCCCAGAAGGCCAATCTGTGCGTCTCGTCACCGTGCCGTCGTTTGAGGAAACGAAGCAACTTGTTCTCGTAGACACGGAAACGCTAGAGGTTGAAGTGGTCAACTTTGGCACAATGCTAGAGTCATAGTCTCAATGTAGCTGTTCAGTGTAAGCCAGTTAACGACAAAATACCCTGTGTTCTGCTCTGTTCTGAAGTTGCCGAGTCTAGCCCACTTAATTGCTACGAATTTAGAATAGACGATTCATCGTGCCCCTGTGCCGCCATTCATCAGTCAGTCATGTTCCCAATTGTACGCGCCAATTCCAAGCAAGTTTACCATTTCCAATCAAAGAATCTCCCCATCCCGAAACAGTCCGAATCCCAAAACTAAAATTCATCCTCCCACGCATCAAAGTCAATTGCATCCCACGCCTCCTGATCCCACGTCTTCTGACTCAGAAACTTCTCGCAAAACTGCCTCACATGCACATCCAAAGATTCCAGCGCCTCCTGTGCCACGCCCGCCTTTCTGGTCCTTTCCTCCTGCATAGCTGCATCATTTGCCCACTCGTCCCTCCTTTCGTGCTTCACCTCTGCCACGAGTCTTTTGTACCGCATGTCCATCCTCAGACTGCATCCTGAGCGGGCCGACGGCCCATCCATGTAGCACGTCGCGAGGTCGACTCTGAGATACCGGCAATGTACAGACTCGATTGCCTGGACGACGGCAGATTGATAATGGAAGAAGTCGACGAATGTGAAGCAGCCGTACCCGTCTGCGCCACCGGTAGCATCCCACTGGGGCGCGACACGGATTGTGAGCGTCTTGATATTGGTGGTTGGATTCAGAGGGTTTGTGTATGAGAACGCCTCGATTGCATTCGCCATTAGCTTCTTGGTCCCTTGTGCGAATCGATTCTTCTCTGCTTGGATGATTAGGTGTCGAAATCGATGCAGGTGTTTGTCGACGTCTATGTCTGTCTCGGCAGGAGGAGCGGTCTTCGCTCGGCGAGATCTACGCGTATGCTGACGAAGAGGGACGACAATTTCTTCTTGCCAGTCTGGATCGTTTGTGTCTTCTGGCTCTGAATATTCGTCTTCCTCGCCTTGCTCGTCGTCATTGTTAGTGGTTGTAGGCAGAACTGCATCTTCATCATCGATGAGCGCCACCTGGTCCACGTCGGTGGTGCTGGGTATCTTGTCGCGAAGAAGATATAGAAATGTGTTGCAGCCATAGAGAATACTAACGCCTTCCTCATAGAAACGTCGGCATGTACGCAAGATATCGGTGGGTATGGAGAATCGTTGTCGTTTATAGACTTGCTTCCATTCAGTGTGTACTTTGATCGGTTTGTGGATTATGAGAAGTTCCTTGAAAATCATGTAACGTATTTCCATGGGCATCTTATCGAGTGTCGATGGAACGAATATCGGCTCGCTAGGAAGTCTTGGACGTGGTGGTCGAACTGGAGGACGTGGTGGTGGTAGGGCAGGAGCGGATGACTCCGATTCACCCGTTTCTTGTGTTCTGCTTCCTCGTGATGATGTATTGTTTCCTGTCAAGGTTGCAATAGTGTCCACGATATCTGCATCATCGTCCAGGGGGCCTGGGACCCGAGGAGGCGCAGCCTTGACCTTGATTTTCTTGAGTGGCCGTCGAGGCGGAAGTTCCTAATTAACGCCTCGAAGCCGTTCCAACTTTGTCGCCCAATCCACCATTGCGTGAGCTGGCTTTATCTCGCCATTCTCCGCTTTCGGATAGTGTGAAGAGTGTTTTCTCTTCTTTTTGCTCTTTTTCCGTCGACTGGCAGACTTGGTGTTGCTTCCCTCGACAGTCTTTAGCTCGCATCTTGCTGTTAGATCCGGTTCATCTTTTTCAATGGACTGGATAATCGTTTCTCGGTTTAGCGAAGAATCTCCGACGGCGAAATTCTTGGTTTCTGTCTCATCATCTTTGCTTTCTTGCTCTTTAACGTCTTCGATGAAGCAGTCATCCTCAACCTTATTGGATGAATTCAATATGCTGCCCAAGTGCTGAACCAACAAAGATTCCGGGCTCGAATCAGTAATATCTGGAACGCTTGCTGCCTGAAATTGAGTTACGAGGACGTCAGTCGCCATTGTTCGAGTGCTGTGTGGTGATCAAGTTAGAAGTAAGATGCATAGATGTAAAGTAAATGAGAGAGTAACAGGTTTTTTTTTTTTTTGGCCTCTTTATTTTTCTTGAGCTCTCGTCTTTTTCAGCTTCGAGGAATGGCCCTGAATCATGAAAGAGGAAGCCTGGGCGAAATTCAACTGGTCTTTTATGCATGATCTTGACAGTGTCGCCAGTTGGCGAGAATACTTATGACAAGTGCAAGCAACTGGCCACCACTGTCACGCCAGCGCAAGCGCAAGCGAGATTTAATTGGCTCGAATCGTTGACACTACGTCGACGAGCACCAGAAGCCTTGCATCTCGATTTCTGTATGAACTCCTACCGATTTGTAAGATTTGATATCACAACGGCATCAACTGAGCTTGGCCCTGTGGGCTCGTCGCGCTACGACTCGATCACAGCTACGAATCACAGGTTATAGTCAATGCCTCCTGGTGAAGGGAGAGCACATTATGCATGATACTTATCACACTAAGCAAGGCTTCTGTTGCATGTTGCACTCATGGAGGAAGTGGTAGACATGCTATACAAGTTGTCCGCGTGACCACGCCATGTGGCCCGGGGCTCAGCCATGGCCATGTCTATGATCCGGCGCATACCAACCAATGTGGCTGCGGACATTCGGACAAATATCGCGATTGTCTGTTGAAGAGTTACTAAGCTCCAGTGTTGCCCTACTTCACGGACACCTTCGGAGTTCAGGCATTTCAGCCTGAGAACAAATGAGTGCCGGGTTGGGTGCGGCGAGATCTTCACCGATCAAAATTGGCCAAAATCCGGGGAAAGCTATGGAGAGCCGAAGCTGATTTGGTCTTGGCGCACTACTCGGAATGAATGCAATGGTCAACATCGGCAGTCAAAACTGATATCTGCTGAGCCAATCAGCCACTATATTTTGGCGTGATAAGTAGCGAGAAAACCTGAGTGTCGAACGACGTGCATAAGCAAGTCGCTTGCTCGGATGACTCTCCGCCCCCTTTTTGTTTCGAGCGTTCGGTTGCAAGCATGACTGTATTCATCCTCCGAAATCGCTGGATTGGCAGCACACCGAAACTTGGATTGCTTGTTTATTATTATCCTTTCGGCACGGTGAGTGAAGCTTATCTTGCGGTCAACTCGGTAACGGTGCGTTATCTCGTCAGCAGCACGGTTGTCTCGTAGATATGAGATAAGGCATGTTCGTGTTCCGTACGCGCACAGGGCAGGCATAACATTGCACAGCCATGGTCGTTTTGAGTCACCGACTCGTGTTCATCCAGATATTGCAAGCCAAGTAAAGATTCGCGACGCCTTTCCAGATCATATGTGCAAAGCCATGGTGTTGCGAAGATTAGGTTTGGCCTCCACGGCGGTCGGCGGGGCGTGCGTCAAGTCTTGCATATTGGCTAGATGGAAGTAGTACCCTTGAATACCGAGGCATCTCCGAAAAATCCAGCAGATCTGAGTATTTTGGAGCCAGTAACGGCGAGGCTATAGAGTGGTAGACCAAAGCAGTTCTAGGCGAAACAAGCCTGTTCTGGATTCAGATCTGGGTGGACAAGTTGCTTTCGTATCTCACGACCAGTCTCACCGCCAATCTGTGTGGACATGAGGAAAAAGAAGACTTTTTTTCCTCAGATGCTATTAAGGCTGCATGCACACCCCCCTGGCGAAGCCCCGGATGGCGGCGGGGCGTCGAGGTCGGATCGGGAACCTTTTACCCTATAACTTGGGTTCGATTACCCCATAGAATCTATTTTTTACCCTATAACAACGTAATCTGGCACATCAAGCTTCTCATCGGCGTGCCAGAGGATCCGGGCAGCCAGGGGTGTGCATAAGTCTGAGTCTGGCCGCCAGGACAGCGACAGCTCGGAGGCTGAAGCCGCCCTCCAGGTACGAGATATCGAAGCACCGCGTGGGCGAGCAATCAGGTACCAGGTGATCACAGCGGCACACACGCGGTACACAAGCGCCGTGCTCCGGTTGTTGGCCCTGGGACCGCGCGGTGCAGCAGAGGCATTCGATTCGCCCTTCCGTCGCCCTGGGATCTGTGTGCCGGCATGCCTCGATGTCTTCTTGGATGTGTGGTGAGACGAGCTTGCTTGACGGCGCGGTCTGGCAATCTGCAAATGCGCCCGCGGCCACGACGGCTCTGCGCCAATCCTGCAACACCATCGGCCCAGTGAGGAGGCTCAATCAAGACGTGTGCCAGGTTCACAGAGATGCACGCTGGCACAGGCAGGCGACAGGCAAAGAACATTGATGAGGAGAGATCTATCCAAGCTGCATGTGCTCGAAACACCAGACGCATTCAAGACTCGGACCTGGACATACAGGTTCTGCGAAGGAAAGTGCGCAGCAGAGTGATCTTCTCGCGCCTGCCTTGTTCGTTGTCGGACCAGTGCCCGGCCGCCACCACATGCTACCAGATAGTACAGTATTATCAGCACAAGCTGTTTCCTCCTGGCTTGGTCCTTTCTTTGACCCTCGTAAGCGCAGCACTGCATACACAGCGCCATGTCCGTGATATTATCGTCATGCTTTGGTCCTTATCACGACCTGCGCCAGGAACAGTATCAATGGACTGTCGCAGGTCCTCCCACCACTAAGACCACCCAAGAGTGTGGCCATCCTGGCTGCTCCGATAACGACATTTCTGCTTCGTCTTCCGTTGTCGCCGTACCCCTCCCTACCCCTCCCCCGCTCCCCAGCGCCAGACTTCTCCAGCTTCTCTATCAGGCAACGCAGGGACAGCATCGAATCGACCTCTCTTCAACACCAGCAGCAATCAGTTTCATCAAATTTCATCTTACGCAACGACTTGGACCTGCTCTGCAGGGAATGATGCCCCAGAGCGTGTCCACAGCATCAGACAATGGAGCCAGAGTCTTCCATCATACTTGCCCTACTCAGCCTAGTAGGATCCATCACGGGGGCGTGTGCGAAGAGGAAAATATCGTACCAGACAGACGCTTCACCAAGCCGAAATAGCACACGGGGTGTTGGCAAGGTGCTTGTTTGCCCAGGAACGGTCTAGAAAACATGGCTCTGCAAATCCCACAGCCGTCCTAGCCAACCAGGTTGTTAGCCAGCTCGCCAACATGCAGGCGCAAAGTCTGCATGAGTGTAAGGCATTGGCAAAGGAAAGAAAAAAAATTTCCCACTTGCCACAAAGTGAGTGTTGGCTAAGTCTCGAATGCACTGAACAGCCGGGCAACGGGAAAAGAGAAACAAGGCAGCACAAATTCATCTCGTGTTGTTATCTTGAGCGTTGCCGCCGGAGCGTATTCTGGCAGCCCGGGTCAGATACGGGCGCTTTATCGGCTGCGTAATACCTGTCTCCTGAAATCATAGACCGTATCAGAGACAGTATACATGTCACAACCATGCCTTCTGGTGCAATGCGCAATACAAAAGCATAGTTGTTCATTAAACATACGCCCCGGCGGCACAAGGCGTGTCAGAGTCAGAGGTGTCTAGACGACTCCGACAATGGCGTCGCCGCCGTCCACGATCCATATCTTCTCCACAGCCAAGTACCTTTGAGGGCTGCACCATGGACTTCCTCCCTGGTCGGCTTCCGGCGGATACCTGTGTACCGCTACTGGCCCGCCCTTACGGGAACCTATATCAAGACCATGTCCCACGACTTGTTTGATTCTGGGGATATAGTGTGAGTCTTGTTTCTTATGAGTCTTTGACCTCAATAACATTAGCCATTAATTCAACAGTACGGGACCCTTTCAACTGGCCCGTCCCCTTTCGTATATATCCTCCAGCATCTTCGGAACGTTTTCGTCTTCGGGTCGACTCTCGCTTCCTCTCTCATTTACAACTCGCCCTTCTTCTTTTACAACACCTACAAGATGGGTTTTGTCGGCGGTGAGCCCAAGTTGCCTTGGACTAACACTCCTTGTGCCTTGAGCCCTCAGCTTACACGAATTGCCGGCTAGTATGTTAATTGTCTTGTTGAGCTGACTGTAAGACTGGATCACTGACAACGATTGCCCTTGTAGCAACATCTATTTGAAGCTAGACAACCTTCAGCCCAGCGGTTCCTTCAAATCTCGCGGTATTGGAAACCTTATGACCTGAGCTGTTGCCACGAGCACGGGAGATGTTCACTTTACTGTTCCTCTGGCGATAACGCTGGCCTTGCTTGTGCCACTGCAGTTGCTCTTCAGCGCCCTGCTACCATTGTCATCCCCATAACTACGTCCGAGATGATGAAGAACAAGCTTCTCGATCTTGGCGTTGAGGTCCATCAGACCGGCAAGAACTTGGCTACCGCTGACGAGTACCTTCGTACCGAACTTTTGGCCAAGGATCCCCACGGCGTTTACGTTCCCCCCTTTGATCAACCCCCATGTCTGGCACGGTGCGTCGACTATCATTCCGGAATTGCGAGAGCAGATGGATGAGCCCATCGACGCCATTGTTTGCAGCGGAGGAGGAGGTGGCTTGTTCAACGGCCTCATGCAGGGCATCGAGAGCTTCCCCTGGTCTGGTCACAAGCCCCAGGTTGTTGGCGTCGAGACTCTCGGTGCCGACAGCATGAACGCCTCGCTCAAGGCCAATGCCCACATCACCCTTCCCGAAATCACATCAATTGCTACCTCGTTGGGCTGCTCCCGCGTCTGCAGAAACATGGAGGTGGTGCCAATACCCCAAAACCCACAGCCTCGTTGTCACAGATGCCGATGCCGCCATCAGCTGCGTCCGCTTTGCTGATGATGCTCGTCACCTTGTCGAAGTCTCCTGCGGTGCTGCCCTTGCCACTGTTTACAAGGGTGATCTGCGAGACCGTCTTGGCCGTGGCCTTACTGACGCTGAATGGGCGCAGAAGAACATTGTCATCATCGTCTGTGGCGGTTCCGGCGTCACCCTGGGCATTCTCAACCAATACATCCGGGAGTACGCATCCAAGACTTCGATCAAAGTCTAATGAGATAAGGAAAACGGCGTTATCTGCTTTTTACAATTATAGATACACAAGCGTTTGAGTTGTTGCGACTTGATTATTTTTCATTTTGTCTGGCATGAACACACGGGTAGCAGTTACCTGTTGATTAAGAAGTTTAATGAGAAAGATATTCACGAGATCGATGAAACGCACCGAATGTGTACTTTGAGAACTCACACACCACACAGAACGGCGACTACGGCACAAATTTCCTTCACATGCTAGAGAATTCTAGAGGCAGATGTCAGCATTGGAACTCGACGGCTGAACGACAATATTTCGGATCTAAAGCTACCATTACATTTTAATACTACACGATATCACGGACACATGCTTTCTTAAACAAAAAGGGGCAAGACGGCTGCAAGCTGGCATTGCAGTTACATGGGCATGAGATGGATGGAGGCGGGATGTCGGGAACTCGGTGATGGACGGAACCAGCCGGGGAAGGACTCATAGTTGGCATCCAAAAGAGGGGTTGATTACAACGATGATTCTACGGAATCGATAATTAGACAGGCACGGGTGCGTCTGAGACGCGATGACAGCCAGCATCGGTAGGCGCATGATACATAATACATAATATATATATAATCAACTGTACTACTCTAGCCTCGCATTCGGAATCGTTCTCGAACACGTGCCTACGGCTCACAATATGCACGAAATACAGAGATGCAGCAAGGAATAAGCACATGCCAATTCATATCAAATTCGCCTCGTCTTCATTATGCTCATAAACGTATCGAGCTGAACCCCATGGGGAAGAACCACGAGGCCATCGCATCCCCACAACCCGTCATGACATACATATCCACTCTGACCTGGCAGTCTGCAGTTCTGCGAGATCAGCCTCTCCCTTCCAACCCTTTTGCCATGGTACAGTTCCAGTCCCAGTAGATCATACCCGGCGTGGCAAACCACCTCAATACAAGCAGTCCAGCCATTGACGTCCACAACCCCCTTCTGCCGCCGCGGTCCGCCCGTTCGCCCCACGGTGGATTCCGGCAGCACTCACGGCCACAGCCGCGCTGTCCAGGTCTCAACGCGCTTCCATGGCACATAACGTTCTTCGTCATGATCAAATAGACTCCTTCTTCATCGCCTTCCTCTTCCCCCTCGCCGCCCCCTCGCCTTGATCTCCTTGCGCTCCTCCACGAAATCGCCCATAATCTGCTGCAGATCGGGATTCTTCCTCGCGAGAAGCAGCACGTCTTCCGTCGTGACGTTCTGGCGGGACGCGTGGTTGGCGAAGCTTTCTAGGTCTATCGCTACGTTTTCTGGGTGATATGTCAGCTCTTCCTGATGCTTTCATTTGATGAATGAAGTTTGAATAGAGAACCGTGATTGTAGTAGTGAGATGATGGGAAATGGGGAGAAGAGGAGGTGAAAATAAACAAACCTATTTGCGTCCAGACAAGTTCCGTCAATGCCCCTATGAACTGTGGCGTGGCATTGCGGTTGCGTCGTAGGCACTCTTCGTCTACGATTTGGCCGACGGCGAACCAGAGGGCTGATTTGAGGCGCTGGATTGCACGGTTAGTATGTTAGGGGGGAGAAGGGAGGTGAATGGGGTGAGTACCTCGCGGTCGTCGTCGGGGGCGTCTGTGTCTGCCATTGTGGTTGTGGTTGTGGATGTGGTAGAGTGAGCTTGATGTGATGGTGAGGCTTGATGCGCGTGCGTGAAGAACGAGGTGGAGCTGGTGTGGGCGATGGAGGTGGAATGAACACAGGCTGGCCATGACATGCTGTGTTTTAGAATTTTTCGAGTATTTTTCGTCCCAACGTTTTGAAATAATAGTTATTTGATTATTCTATGAATCTCTTTGTTGCAGGTTCTCCCATTTTCCCTGGTTCTTTAGGTTGTCGAATCAACTGTGTTGGATCGTCCTCGGACCATTACTTACAAGTCGAAGACGAAAGGCAGCTACAATCGCATATGCGCTGCCCGTCCTTCTCATCTTCTCATTCATGCGCATGCAATAGATCCAATTTCATCGAGGCACAGCGCAATGGCGTGAAAGGGAACAAGATGTAAGTCGCGAATTGTCCATTTTATTCACTTGTGAAATAGCAATTACGTGCGAAACAATCGGCTGGATTTTTAATGCAATTGCATATCTGCAAACCATGCTCACCCCCCCTCTAACACGGGACTGATTACACAAAAGATACAAATATTGAACACAACTACGTAGAATTAACTCAAGTAAAACACTGCTCGCTTATACGACACTATGCAGCATCTATCTGTGACTCTTGGTCTTTTAAGAAACATGTCACGGTCTCATTGCGATTGGAGTGTCGAGTGGATAACCAGTCAAGTTTCGCAGTGCAGGGTAGTCCCGTGCTGTAATCGGATTCGACTGCCTGCATCAAGAGGCCTCTTTTAGATGCAGCCTCGCATAGAAACTTCATCCCTTGACTGAAATCTCGGTCGTGGGAAAAGCAATCTCTCTGTGAACAAGACATACTTTTTTCGCCACACAATTCTCATACCTTACCTCTTCGTGATTTGCCCATTCACTCTAACACACCACTAAAATCATTCACACATCGTTCATAACGAATAATGTATCCAAAGCTGTTCCATTTTGGTTCATGATAAATACTTTTCCCCTTTCTATATACGACTCCCAGCACACTGCTCCCTACTCACAAGCGAACCTTCTGCTTTCCATTCTTTTCCTTCTTCCCAGGCTTAGCAGGCTTGGTGGGCGGCGGCGTGACTGCCTTCTTCTTGTACACCGACAGCCTGTTGCCGGCACCGCAGTATTCAGTGGTGCTGCCGGCGCAGAGCATTCTGCACTCAGAAGCGGGCGCTACGAGTGAAGACGTCGCAAGGCTGTTGCCACAGTAGCACTCGCGTCCGTACTCGGTGCCAAAGTATTCGTAGTCCTTGCACCAGTTTGCGCAGACTTCATTCGTCATGTCGTCCTGGGCGAGTATAGACCCAGGGAGCGCTCGTGTGCCGTTGCCCTCTGTCTGGCAGCCGACGAGCACGTAGTTTCCAACGGCGGCCGGTTGCTCGGGGTTTCCACTGGTGACGTTGGGGTTCTGGTAAAGCTCTAGACGGCTGCTTGCACCGCAGTATTGGTACTGATCTCCGGAGCAAGGCATGTTGCACTCCTGGAGAGGAGCCGTCTTGCTGCTGTCAGCCAGGTAGCTTCCACAGTAACACTCGCTTCCGTACTCAGTGCCGAAATACTTGAAGTTCTTGCAAAAGGCGGCGCATGCCTCGTTGGTCATCTTATCGCTGGTAGTGGAACCTTGACTGAGCGCCCGGACTCCGTTGCCCTCGCTCCAGCAGCCGACGAGGGTGTAAGGAGAGACAGTTGGTTTGTGAATCAGAGTGGCCGTAGGTGTCGGTGTGACCGGCGCGCTGGTAGTCGAATACAGCTCCAGTCGATTGCCTGCACCGCAGTACTCGCTTGGCTCGCCGCCGCAAACCATGTTGCAGTCCGCAAGGGGAGCAGCAGCACTCGACTTGTCCAGGGAATTACCACAATAGCCTGCAAAACCTGTGTTAGAGAAACTGCGTGCCCAAGAAAGCTGGATGCACCTTTGGAAAGGGATTCAACTTACATTCACGCCCGTACTCGGTGCCCCAGTATACATACGCGCTGCAGTACTTAGCACACTTATCGAGAGTCATGGTGTCATTGACAAAGGAGATGCCTGCCAGAGCACGAACGGAAACGCCCTCGGTCCAGCAAGACACATGCTTGTAGCCGCCGACAGTAACACGGTGAGTAGGACTTACGGCTGGGACGCTCGAGGTGGTGCTCGTGGGCGTGACGACAGCAGTCGTGGAGTTCACTGTCGAGGTGATCGGGTTGGCGCTTGAGGTGATCAATTGACTCGTGGTTGACGATACAACAGTCGAGCTCGTAGAGTTGGAGCTCACGGGAGGCTCTCCGCCATCGCAGGCTCCAGCATTAGGGAACGCAGTGCAAGTTCCTCCGACTCCAGTCAGGGCCTTGAAGGTGTCTGCCTTATCACCAGCGATCACATCAACTCTAGACTCGTATGCCAATCCGCCGGGAATGGTGTAATCAGCCGAGAATAGCGTATACTTGCCGATGCAGGCGCCCTTGGTCAATGTTACGGTAGCATTCTTCAGGAGGGCAACGACGCTCTTGTCCTGCGGCACTTTATAAGAGATGCTAGCCGTGGCACCCTTGCTAGCCACATCGCTGCGGACTGCAGCGACAACGGTAAGAGCACCCGAGGTGCCCTTGATGCAGCTTTGTGGGGTCTGGAACAGAATATCGTCCTGAAGGAGATAGCCTTTTCCGTTGTTGTCGTACAGCTTGGTCGTCCCGTCATTGTTGTTGACAGTCACGGTGAAGGAAGAGATACCAGACGAGGCTGGAATGACAGCTTCGATCGGGTAGAAGTTGAAGATATCGTCGAAACCCTTGCCGGCTCCCTGAATGGTGCTCGTGATGCTGCAAGAGCTGGATCCGCAGTTCGCGGATCCCTTGCGGTCCTTGTAGGTGAGTGTAACGCTCTTAATGGCACCATCGGCAAGTCCAGTGGACTTCACCCGGATGTATCCCGTGAACTGCAGAGCTGATCCGCCATTGGTGAGGGTCAATTGTAGGTTGACGGGTTTGACAGTGTAAGGAACAACCGGCTTGCTCAGTGTAACGCTAGGAGGAACGACATCGATCATCTTCTGCAAAACCTTCTGGCAAACAGTCTTGAACGTGTTGTTGTCGGCCAGGGCGGACATGGTCTTGTTACCATCGGCATTGAAGACCTTGAAATCCGAGTTCTTGTTGATCTTAACTGAGGTGCCCACAACTAGCGGGTTTGTGGTATTGCCACTGAGATACTCGGTGACGACTTTGTTGTCGAAAACAGTTTCGGTTGAATCGAGTGGAACATTGCCGTTGACCACACCCTTGGCAGGCATGAGGTCGGGGAACTCATCCTGGTGAACGCCTCCGATTGTATGGCCACAGGCGGTAACTTGAATCATCTCCTCCGTAGTGAAGCCCATGCGCTCGAACTGCTGCTGGAACGTGACAACCGAGTTCTGTGGTTGAGGTACACCTAGTGCGCCGGCCTCGGTAACGTCTTTTCGTCCGGCTCGGAAAGGAACAGTAGGACCATCGGCACCACCGCAAGAACGAACTGACATGTAAACGCCCATGGCTAGCAGATCGGACAAGCTAGAACGAGTAGTGACATAGGGTGACATGAACTTGAGCGTGGTTCGGTGTCCAGGACCAGTATTCTCGCCATTGTCCAGCTCATACTGGAGGGAGCCGTCAAGACCACCAGTCTTGAAGGTGTTGGCAGTAGACATGTCATGGAAGGCAGACCGCAACCATTCAGCTGCGTTACGTCGACCAGGACCGGAGGCTTCGGTGGTACAAGGATTCACGGTATCGGCAAATTTGCGAGATCGAAATGAGTTGATTTGGAACATGATCTCCTCCAGTTCGTCGATATCTGAAGGCCATGTGGGATCAGCCAGCGAAGATCCAGCCAGGCCGAGAAGACCTAGCAGGACAGACGGAGCTTTCATGATGTTTTGGGTGCCTCGGCCAAGGTTTCCGTATGTGCTTAAATATTAATAATTATCAGGAGATTCGAAACGTATCCGAAGTCTAGTCACAGAATGTCTCTTCGAGGATCAAAACGGAACTCGAGCAAGCAAAAGAATGAAGAAACGAGCGAGAGACAAAAAGTCCAGCCCCTGGGACGTCGGTGATTTCCACGAAGCGAACGACAAGGAACCTATTCAAGGTTGACCGCGAAACGAGGGGAATGGGGGGGATTTTAACAAACATGCAAAAAGGAAAGCTGAACACACATCATGCAACGATAGGAGAAGACGGTCGAGCAATGCGCATTTCTCCTGAGCATGCATATCAGAATCACCATAACTGCCCACAGCCCGTGGACCGTGGACCGTGGGCCGGGGCCAGACGCCCGCCCAGCCCGGCGAGTGCAGATTCGTATAAAAAGGAAAAGGTGCCGTGCATGGATTGGACGATGTCAATAAGTGGAGGCGCCCGGGCGGTTGAACAAATTGGCGGCGTGCCATGGCTCGACCAGCCTTGACCTCACCTGAAGGGGTCCTCGTATTTTTTGGCAGCCCGCGCATTAGTCCTTCAGGGGTCAGCTGTCTCTCCGACGCTGTACAACTCAGAGGTCAGCCGCAATTCCGATCAATGAAGCCTTTTTGGTGGTTATTGTTCTTTGCTGTCTTTCCGTTGCTCTTAGCAGTGGTCGGCTTTAACTGATACCCAGGTAGCCAAATTGCGTCTTGAGTCCAGTGGTTCCCCGCCGGCGTGTTGTGTCGACGTTTCCCCCTACCAAGGCTGCAATTCATGAATGAGAGAGCGTGTAGTTTGTAGCCGATTTGGGGCTTGGCCAACCATTCGCGGGTAGTTTCGAATGTTCCTTCTGTCAGGATGTCGCATTCCCCACCTATATCATGCCGTCTGTTCCATCCAGTGGAGTCACTATCTTTCAAGACTTCCTTCACCAAAGGCCAAGGTAAAGTCTGCAAGCGCTCAGCCCAAGCGCTTCACTCTTCAGCCCTAACAAATGACCTTGATGGGATTGAGCTCTCGACATGAGCTTCTGTGCACGCTATCTGTGCCCAGTCCGTCAACGAGCGGCTCCTAAACCCAAAACCCACCGAGACATGTGTCTGGTTAAGGTTGCGGGTGAACCTGTCGCGGTGGTACAACGCGGGGACACTAATAATAGCCAGCGTATTTGCGAAAATTGCCGTTCGATGCTTCCCGGTCCACCATGTTCAATTCGCATGGTACCCGTGTTTTCGGGTTGAACTCACAGTCTAGACATGGCTCGATACGACGCTGCTGCCTCGAAGCGCTTTTGCTGAAGGGGGGACCGGCTGTGATCCGGGCACAGGAAGCTAGCCAAACCGCCCGATCCAGGCAAAGCCGGAGCAGGTTCGTATGCGCTCTTGGTACTGAATAGTAGTCAGGCAGGCTAGAATCCTTAGTCTCTGATGATCATCCGGTGGTGGTGTGAGTGCTGCAATGTCCAGCGGGATATTTTTCCATGACCGCTGTTGAATATCGATCCGATTCTGGAATATTGTTGACCATAGATTACCGCTGCGCGAGATCCAGAGAAAACCATGAGAAACAAAACGACCGAAGCTGTTCAAGCCCCTGGTGTAGTGAATGGTTTGTCGACCACCTTCACCAATTGTTGATGTGGCGCACAGTCTCGCTTCACTGGTTGGCAACTGGCAGCCAGCCGGGCGGCGGACGGTGTTTGGCAGGCGCAAACAGTTGAGTCGAGAACCCCTGACTGGCCAAGACCCATTTAGATCACGGTGAAGTCGCTTGGCAAAGCCAAGTCAGCAGATTTTGGGAGCACTTCATTCGCCACCAGTGGTCCAGGCTGCCACGCTTAATTCACCTCGACACGATGCGGCGCATATCTGCACACGACGTCGCAGCCATCATCTCTTCGTAGTTGTGGCGCTTTTCAGCTCTGGCGAACTGATATCGTCCCTCTGTAGATGCAGACACAGATGGATTGATGGGGGCCAAAGAACTCCGGAAGGAGCATCGAACAATGATTGAGAGCTGGGAGCCGGCTTGCCGCTGCCCATGTTCTGCAATAATTTGGCGATACCACTCTGCTCGTTCTGGACTCTGAGGCCATGCCAGCGTTGCATCGATATTGAATGCATGTATGCAGCACAAGCACATGCATCAACATTAAAGGAAGGACAAGCACCGCACCGCAAAGTAACTTGGAATCCCTCCGTCAACGACTGCAGAAGCATGGTTGCCCTCGCATATTCATGCAGTCAAACGCATCTGATCGTATGACCTGAACAAAGATGGCCTCATCTCCGTCCGGCCGTCTTCATTTTGTCTTGCATCTTTCCGGAGGCTGCGGCTGATGGTCACCATGTGCATCCCCATCGAACTCTTATTTTGTCGCACGAACTTCTCAATCACAGCGTCTAGACTTGAAATATTCACACCGTGGACTGTTTTGAAGACGAATTGGCAATATTCCAGCTATTTGCATCCGGTGAGTGTGACGCCTGCGCCAACTGCTGTGCAAGAGCAAGCGTGATGTGCAGTTGTGATATTGCAACCACCGCGCTGGTGCTTCGCCTCCTCCAATCTTGGCCGTACTCGTCGCGCCAGGTCCCAATTCAGTGAAAGTTAGTCCTGCTCGAGAGTTTGTAATACCTGGAGATCATCACTCGGAGCAAAATTGAAGGAGAGCCAGCTGTGGAGGAGGAAGTGGAGTTGTTGTCTGACCCTACGAAGATCGATGCCGGACCCTTTTGTTTCAGTCACTACCGAGCAGGACAGGCCTGTTGAATCCTGTGAAAATTCCCTGCTGCAACTGGAGTCGTTTGGCAAGAATTGTTCGCGCCAGACTGTCGATTGACGATGCCACTGCCGACTCGCGATCAGAGCAACAAACTCAATTGGCATTTCTGGAAGCTAATATCGGTCGAAAACTACTGGAATAGGAAACCAGCGTCAACGACCAGGAGTGTTTGCCCGGTCCTCGCCAAACTCTGATCTTGCCCGTGCCCGTTGATCACCAGCCCCAATTCAAGGTCTCGAAGAGCCGAGGAAAAGCATCCGCTGGAGCTGTTCAAGCTGAGCTCATTCTGACGAGCGACTTTGTGACGACAGCCCGTGGCTGTGGCTGTGGCTCAGACCAACATTGAACCAATCAACGGACCCTTTTCGAAAACTCCCCACCACTTTGACGACATAGCCATCCCTACTAGCCACACGCGTGTCGTCATAAGCCCAGCTTACAAGTAAAACGTCCTTCATCATCATCAGATCCATCGAATCACATCCAGGAAACTTGGGCTTGGTTTAGCGCGATGTGGTCGGGAGGCAGCTCACCCGAGTGTGTGCAAGGCAAAGAATCTGCAAAGGGAAAAAATCATACTGTAGAATAGAAACTTGTTCATATCGGGGCCAGCCATACCTGCCCCTCTTGCATCGGCACTCGAAACTTAAAACCCCGAGGACCCTCCATCCATACTCACGAATTGCATCATACACTTCCTTGATCCCGGTCCTATCAAACGACCATCCTAGTTGACTCGTCTTAAAAGCACGGCTTGTTCCCATCTCGTTACCCGTTTTATCATCACCAGGCTCTTAATTTTGCGCATCACGAATTCTCGAAACACTAGCAGCCAGCGTCCTCAGCTAGCCAATTCCCCAGCCGTTTTCTCCAAAATCCGTCCCATAGTTAGCTATAAACAGCCCGACTCACCATGGGCGCCAAGTCAGGTCTCGCCCTCAAGGGCCTCCAGTGGTTCATCCGCGGCATACAGTTTCTCTGCGCTGCAGTCGTGCTCGGTATATTCTCGTATTTCCTGGCAGCTCTGCACAACCACAACCTCAACATCGACACGAGCGTGCGCGCCGTCGAAGGTATTTCTGGGGCAGCCGTCCTGTACACCCTCATTGGGTTGATCTTCCTCTGCTGTGTCGCCGGCATTGCATTCACATCATTCATCGCCATCGTGCTGGATTTCTGCTTCATCGGCTGCTTCATCTACGTTGCCGTCATGAACAAGCATGGCGCTGGAAGCTGCAACGGCTATGTCAACACTCCGTTCGGCCGTGGACAGTCCAGTAATAAAGCGACTGGATCAGATGGATTCACGGCACTGCCCAGCTTCCACACTGCTTGCCGATTGCAGACCGCCTGTATGGCAGTTTCTATCATTGCCATGTAAGTGTTTCCTCTGTCCCGCGTACCCTAATTCATTACGCGCACCATAACCATGTTGAAAATATACCTTCTCGAGGAACACATTGCTAACCAAATAACAGCTTCTTCTTCATTTTCTCCATGCTAATGGAAGTTGTCTTGGTCCGCCACCACCGCAAGGAGAAGCGCTTCGGTCCCGGCCCCCAGAACAACTACACATCTGGCTCTGGTTCCCGCAAGGGAGGCTTCTTTGGACGATTCCGCCGCAACAAGAACAACGACTTCAAAGAGAACGATCGTCTGCCCCAGCACCCCACGCCCGACCAGTACGACCAGACCCGTCAAAGCTACGCCACTAAGAACACAGCCGTGAACCACGACGGCCGCGGCCCCAGCGCAGACTACCAGAAGCAAGAAGTCGGATATGGCTACCAGACAGGCACAGCCCAGACCACCAACGCTCCCGCTCTCGCGCACACGGGATGGCACACTGCTCCTCAGACTAATGCTCCACCTGCCAACTACCGATACGGCGACGGTGTATATGAGCGGGCGTAAAGGCATTGGAAATCGGGTAAACCACAACAAAAACGACGAGACACTGTTCTCTAACTCCCTCGCTTAACAAATGATGAAATAACTGTACAACACATGCTCGGATATACAAGGGCAATGGGAAAATGGATTTGATACCCCGGCCTAACTGAGACGTGGGCTTTTGATGAAACAAGCCGTCCCTTCACTACGCCTAGAATACATGCCATGCTAGTATGGCGGGCACTATGCCAAAACGTAATATTTAATAAATACTCGATACTGTCGATTGTACTACGTCCTAGTTGATAGAAAAATGACGTGCAGAGCCTATATATCATCAGTCCACGTACATTTGTAGTGTAGTTCTAACGCACAGTAGAAATCCACCATGAAGGCCGTGCTCCCGAAGACCTATGCCTCAAAACATGTCATTGAGGGGTTAGATTATGTCATTGTGGTTTCCAGGCTTACATAGAATAATTCTACTATATCAAGCTGCGCATCAAGATGAAGGATAGTATTCCAAAATGGTTCAGAACTTCATAGACGATGCATTAGGATTGATGGTACTTCAATTATCCTCTACCCTAACTCCTACTCAGGATCGACAACTCGTCTATAACCAGACACACACTGTAGCCCAGTCCACTATGCTGTCCATCACCAGCACCAGCCAGTCACAAATGCCAACAAGAGAGATGGCACAAGGCATAGATAGATTCACGATATCCACGCTCATGCAACATGCTATCTACCCCACAGCCGAACAGAACTCGAAATACCTCCGCAACACATTCCCCATCATGACCACCCCTCCACATGATCTATCTCCATCTCATCCCCCCGATCCTCCACCCAACCCCCTTCCAACTTTTCCAGCTCACGACTAAAAAAGTCCTGCTCGTCCCTCATCGCAATCCGTATATCAGGCGCAATATGATCCGGATACCTCCTCACATTAGACCAGTGCGTGAGACTCCTCAGCGCCTGCTCCAGCGGCAGCGCAGAGTCCACCTCTGCATCGACGTCGCTACCGGCGAGCCACTCGTCGCGCAGCTCGGGCCGACAATGTAGATATACCGCTGTGATAACGCGCATGTTGGACTGGCGCCACTTGCGACCACAGTAGGGGACCTGGTTCTTGAAGAGCTTCAGGGTGTACAGGCGAAGCTCGGGTTGTGGGATGCGCAGGGATTTGCGGAGGATGGTGGACGATTTATACTGCACAAGGAGGAGATTGCGATGGGCTTTGTTCTTGCAAATCTTCTGGAGTACGCGAAGGTAGTTGATGAGCGAGAAGAAGTTGCGCCATGAAAAGTCGGTGATGGGTTCCTTGGGCAGCGCGTTGACTGGATATCCGAGTTCGTCTACTTCAGGTCGCGTGGAGCCTTGGTCGTCGCTGGCCTCACCGTCATCTTCCTCTTCTGCGACAGCTTCGGGCGCTGCGGGCATTCTGTTTCGTTTGATGGGCGGTGGCACTGCCTCGTCTTCACTCTCTTGTCCTGAGTCCTGTCCGCTTTCTTTGGGCTTCTGTTTGCCGTCTTCATTGACGTGCTCGGCCTCTTCTTCCTCTTCTTCATTTTCCAAGTCGCTGTCTGATTTGTCCTTGAACTTGGACCGCAAGTTGCAGAATTGAAAGAAGCTGATACAAATGGTCAGTGTGACGTACAGGACGAAGAACACTAAATTGCTCGGTTAACATACCTATTCTCGACTCTGTCCATCTTGCTGTCAACAACTTGCTGGACATCTTGATGGGCGAAGAGCTTCAGTACCAACGGTACGTAGTTTGAATCTAACAAAAGCTGCGTGAAGTACTCAAACTTGAGCACGTCTGTTTCAAACAGGAGTTAGTTACAACAATGCTTGCATGGCAATGATTCATCGAGACACAACACTTACGAGAAAGCCGTAGCCATTTCAGTAACAGCAGCAGAATACCCGTCGTTGCTTTAGACGTAATCTCCCGCGTCCTTGCCGCGTCCACCTCTTCTGGTGAGGGATCAGGCTCGTCTTGTGCAACAATTTGCCCCGATGCATCTGGAATCCTTGGCCCATTGGGCCCATTGTTCATTCCAGCGTTGTTGTTGGCTCTGGACCCAACCCCATTTGGCATCTGGTTTGTTTGCTGGGCCACAATCGCAGTCACGTTTATCAAGATTGGCCGCAGCAACACAATGATGAGAGACTGGAGGTGAGGGAGGGATTCTTTATAGAACCGCTCCACAGCTTGCAATCGTTGCTTGTCTCTCTCTGATAGCTGATCTGGATGCGGCCCAAGGTCTACCTCCACGTCGCCGGGGGTGTGTGGTTTTGGCTTCTTGGGCTTATCCTCGGCCTTAATCTCCTTCAACACCTCCCGCTCTTCTAGAGTCAGCTCATCGAGATCAAGATCATCAATGTCGTCGTCATCATCGCCATCGTCGGCCCAACCGCGCTCAAATTTGAGAAATTGCTCTCGCTCTTCCCAGATTTGTCGCGTAGCTCTTGTCATGCGGACCCTGGTGGAAAACAATTCGCCAGCTTCCAAAATGGATGCAGGGATATCGCTGCCCTCCCACCTCCGGCTGACGATGGAGTCATCAATGCCAGCCATTCCCTTGCCTCCAGCGCCGTTACTAGTTTCATCTAGCGGGGGGTACATAAAAGGGAAGTTCTGGTTCGTTTGATAGTTTTGTTTCTTTCCTGTTTTGCCGCCTACGCCGGGTGACGGTGGCGGTGACGGAGCAGGAGTTGCAATATGCACTGGCTGGTTCAGGATGGAAGCACCGCCAATCTGCGACTGTCCAGGTGTTGATATGATGCCATTATTGCCATTGTTACGCGTTGACTGATTCGGTATCGGAGGTAGAAGAGATGTGTTCTCGTCTTCCAGGGGTATAAGAGGCTGCGGTGGGATATATGCGGGGTATTTGGATGTGATTTCCTGTCGAAATACGTGGTAGTCGAGAGGTGAGGCCGTGATTGTCGTCTTTTCGAGTCCCTGTGATGTTTCTGACATGACTGTCTTGATCTTCGCCAGATCTTTAATTCCGCCAAAAACAAGTAAGATAGATTTCCAGAAAAGTAAGAAAATCTGAGGGAACATCATTGCAAATCAGCCTTCATTAATCCCGTTTCATGTCAAAAGAGCGAGAATGATAAGCACTTACCTGCGTGAGTGGCATCGAGTTTTGCTCGTCCCACCGCAGTTTCGACGTCGCTGTCAGCATAAAGTCCGCCAACGGTGGGTTTAAATCCACTATATCCATATCATCAGTACTTCCGTTGTTTTCTAGTCTGTCAGTTGCAACTCACACAAAGCTTTGTATGACGATGACATGTCCTGCGGGTCATTCAAAGTCTTCTGAATCGCGATATACATAATCGTCATTAGATTCATCAATTCATCTTGTGCTTCTTGTGGGCTCGCTTGCTGGTGAATATCTCCAGACCTGTTACATATTGTATAAGTCAATGGGGTTCCCCGAGGATAATCTTTTGGTAGTAATGTGGGATGTGTACTTGCCAATGCAATTCGAAACAATTTCTCAGAGCCTCCCATATTACGGGGAGGCCTTCCAACGAAGTAAGGCACTCCACACCCGCCTTGATAGCTTGCAGCTGCGATATGCTCGCAATCGATCGACTATCTCCATCTGTAGCATTCGGCATCGCCGTGTCTCCCCAGCGCCCCAGAACGAGATACACGATCTTGCCTATTGACGCAGACTTCAGTGCCGCATCATTGGATTGTACCCCGGCAATCGCAGCCCGCACAAACCTCGCTCTCGTGTCATGATCGGCATCGTCCCACGAATTTGAACCGTCTGATTCTTGGTTCCAGTGCCACTCAAACGCCTTCTGGGCTGCGTTTAGGCGAACCCATTGCCAGAACTGATACACGAACCACTCGTCGATTTCTTCGGCGTGCGGACCCATGTCCGAGTAGACGAAGTCGTAGGCGACGGGCTCGACTCGATTCACTTCGGCGACGATGCGGCGCAGCTGGAGAAGCGACAGAGAATCAGTGGGCGCGGCATTCTGCTGTTGCTGTTGCTGTGGTTGTGAAACTGAACCGCCTGGCCCTGCCCCTGGCGTGGCTGCTGTGAGGCCTGATGGGAATGTGTTTCGCTGGAGACCAGGTCGTGATGGCGGTGCCGGCACCGGGGGCTTCTCGACTTGCTCGGTCCCTCGACCGCCCGCAGCCACTTCCCCCGTATCGGCAACATCATCGGTAGGCTTGGGTGGCTCGGGGGCCTTTTCTGGAACTGGTTTCGAGGCAGGCCACATATTTGGAATCGTGGGGCTGTGAAATGATGTTGAAGAGTCCAGGGAAATCAAGTCGGGGAAATCGCAAACACCGTCCTCGCAAGACGCATTGCGCGTCGACCTCGTGCTGCGGGGGCGTTCTCAGGCGTCAATCCATCTATTTGCCGGGTTACGATGCGCGGATCGGTGATGC
Source organism: Periglandula ipomoeae IasaF13 (assembly GCA_000222875.2). Lineage (NCBI taxonomy): Eukaryota > Fungi > Ascomycota > Sordariomycetes > Hypocreales > Clavicipitaceae > Periglandula > Periglandula ipomoeae. Next base: position 52,724 of record AFRD01000128.1, read on the forward strand.
GAGGGTTCTGTAGCTTTTATCGAATGTCGCGTGTCGAGCTGCTGGGTAGCAGTTGGAGGGGTAGTTGGATTTGGCGGTTTCGACTTTTGTCCAGCTGTGAGAGCTCCTAGTCTCTAGAGAGCTTTCAAGCCAAGACTACTCCATAGTGGTGGTGGTGGTGGATGCGAAGGCCACCCACTGACTCCATTGGCTGACTTCAAAATTGGTCCTGGCTCACACCTGGGCCTGGACCCTGAACAGCAAAAAGCAAAGAGCAAACAGAGGACGGCATAGTCTTGATGCCATGGAAAAATATGAAAATTGCCCTTGTCACTGAATCGCGAAAGTCTAAAGCTAAATTAAATTATTCTGCGCCTGCAGTGTGTGCTTACTGTAAGCTCAAGCTGCACATTGCAGTACTGGTTGCTCTAAGCACATTCAGGATATATCCCCACGGCGGGCGCAGTCCATGTTATCACCAGACTCACAATGCAATGCTTAAGCCCAATCCTCAAAGCTGAAAGAGGGCAAATCAAATAAAATCATGGTATCAATCGCTAAGACACAAAAAAACCTCCACAGCCACAAATGCCTACTCGTTCCCCGACTCCCCATCACTACCATCCCCACCGTCCTTCCCAGCCTTCATCTCCTTATTCTTCGCCCTCTTCCTCAACTTCTTCAGCCGATTCAGCCTCTTCTTCTTCTCCTTCAAATGCTCCTCCTTGTCCATCGCCTTCTTCTCCTCCTTCTCCTCCTTCTCCTTCTTCACTTTCACCTTCTGTCTCCGCGCTATTCTGCTCTTCTTCCCCGGCCTTTTCCTCTTCTTGACATCTTGGCCATCCGTACTCGATGATACAGTGACCGTGTCCTTCTCACCGGGTCTCGCTTTGCGCGTGACGGTAATGGTGGTTACTTTCCATGGGTACTCCAGTCCCCATGAGGGCCTATTTGACCGCACGATGAGGTCTTCGGCGTTCACTGCGGCAAAGCGGTATTCGTTTCTCTTTGCGTCAGATATGTTCTTCGCCATGTAATATGAGGCTGGTCGTTGACGGACTATTGAGCCTTCTTGTTGGGTCCCGGATTCGTCTTCCAGTGTGACTTTGGTGGGGGCCGCGGAAGAGAAGAGACGAAATTCGAACTCGCCTGCTTCCTCTTCGTCTTGCTCGTCATCGCCTGGTGCGCTTACGAAAGACTGTGCTGGTGGCGGGTTGTGCGGTGATAGTGTCTCTTGGGCGTCTAGACCGAGTGACTTGGCAATCTGGGCGTTGAGTCGCGCCTCAAGATCTGTGTCAATGGGGGCCACTGCCCCATCGCTTGTTGACTCTGCATCGGAATCGAAGAGGTCTTCGCGGCGTACTCTGAATATTGGTCAGCTCAGTATTGATCGGAGGAGTCGCGGGACGCAAACCTTTTGGCTTCAGGGAGCTCAAACATATTTATTTTCTTGTCCTCGGTCTCGTCTCGTTTCGTCTCGTCTCCGGACAATGAGCAATTGAACGGATGCGTCGTGGACCGGGAGTTTGACAGCAATGGCCCTGCAATTCGTCTTGTGTTTCTCCAATGCAAGTTTTACGCTCCCGCCTTTTGGGGGCCGAATGCAATGGCTTTTATCTTATCTGTGCCCACAGCCGCCCACCATAGTCCATCCACATCTGCTCTCCCGTCCGTCATCCAACCAACATCCGCCTTCGCCAAACAAGCGCTAGCCGCTGCCTCTCGTCAAGCCCAACCGCGCTAGCATTAGACCCCAAGGCGCCATTGTTGCGCCATCGTCAGCGTTGCCAATCGAGCATCAACTTCAAGATCAAAGATGCCACGATGATCTGCATCTGACTGTGGGCTACTACGCTTCAATCTTTCCTTGCCTCACACAAGTTGCACATTTGGGATCTCAAGAGAGCTTCATCGTGTAAGAGTGGGAAAGAAATGAAATTGTCCATCACCAGGGATGCTTTGTCCCTGTTTCCCGACAGTTGTCTCATATGAAGACAAGAATTCAACGCAATATAGAACAAATAATACATCAGCAACCAGATTTCCAAACGCCGTAAAGAGAAAAACCCCCAACCTTACTAACTCCTTCCCTTTGACAATTCAATGGTATGTAGTGAAGACAACTTTGAATGACCCAAAGTCGTGACCTCTACGTCACGCTATAACTCAGGCCGTCAAAACATTCGGCCTTGATTACACATCGCAGGCATGGCTGTAAGGTTTTTCCGCGCTTTGTACCCCGTACTCCATACTCCGTAGATGCATATATGTACAAGCAAGGCGGTTAGAGAGCCGCCTCTGTCAAACAATCTTCCCTGGCTTCATCACAAAAGTTCAGCCCCGTGTGCGAGCTCAAAGCCCTTTTGTTATTGGCAACCCAGGCCGTGAGGCTATGTCGACACTGATGGTTCATGTGACATTGTGAAGCAAAAGCTCCCAATTATACTGGACTGACAATCATATGACCGGAGACCGCGCGCCGCTCGATGGTCAGGGTCACAGGTCCCTTATCCTTGGCGGCTTATTGCACTTTCATGCAGCAGTCCAGGAATAGTTGTTCATGCTATCGAAAGAGCCGCGAGCACTGCTGTTGTAGGACGGGGTTTCGTGTTTCAATGGAGGAACTCCAGAATAGGATCGCCCATCGTGGCTGGCATACGAGAGATTCGATGTTGGTTCAGCGGCGGTCGTAGTCCAGGTATTGGCAGACGGATAGTAGTCCCTCCCGGATGGAGGGTTTGCTCCAGGTGATACATCACCTACCCCGCTGCTGATCCCGCGGAAAGAACCATATCTATAATCTGGGCCCTCGGCGTGGCTGATCGAGCCACTGCTGTGGACGGACTGATGTCCTTGATGCCGCGGGCTCTTGGATGGTCTTGGATTGCCATCCATGTACTGGGGCATAGTAAAGGCACTCTCAGACCCTATCGTGACAGTGCTACCAGGAATTTGTGGTGTAGAAGATGTCGTATAGTTGTATTGTGATCGCAGACCTGGCTGGCCTGCCTCTGCTGTTGCCAGTGGGAGAGGCACAGAAGAGGCCATCGAAGTATGGAGCGGGAGGTCCTGAGCGTCATTTGTAAAACCAGACGAACCTGACAGCGGCAGTTTTGAGTACGAATCAGACGCCATAGTCGAGGGAACCTGTGAGTTCCAAGAAGGATAAGAGCTAATGCCCGAAAGCAGAAGTGTCAGTTTGCCTTCTGTCTTAATGGATTCGAGAGCTTCCATGTCTTTTGTTTCTTTCAAATTCTCTTCTTGGCGGGCGGTAATATCAAGACTTACTTTGATCTCATGGCACTGATGCTCGAATTATGTGGCTTCGGTGGGCTGAACGTGAACGCAGATCGAGGCACCTGCATGTCCACACTTCTGGCCTTGCCGTCTTGTTTGAGGCTGATGGCACTGGCAACAACACCAAGACCAGTCTCAACCAAGGCCTGGCCTCTTGAACCAGCACTGGAACCTAACAAAGGAATTTCTTTGCGAGCTTGAAAATTGCGTGGGCTTCGGCCACGAACAACAATTGGAGCAGTAATTGACTCTGATAGCACAACCTTGGAGTTGTCCGACAAAGTGCCAAATACTTTCAAGTGCAACACGAAGTGCTGTTGAAGTTCCTTCCTTCGGCCATTGTTGGCAGTTGCACTACATTATTTGTCAGACAAGACCCGAGTATGATTTGCATTGCAAGAGACAAGGTGAAGGCTACTTACATTCTGAATTGGAGGCGGCGCCAGCCGATGGGATATACAGCGAACTCTCCATCAGGCTCAGCCCCATCTTCTCGAAAGGGTATAAGTGGTAAGGGGGACGGCTCTTGGTCTGGTCCTTGGCTGATCTCAGGCGAGTTTGGCGGCGGTGTCTTCCAGGGGATTACAATGAGACGGACTGGGTTTCCGTCAACAGATTCGATTGCAGAGACTGCCACTTCCATGTTGCTGACAGGAAGAGTCTCATTAACATCGTTCACGACAGATAGTTGTCCGCGTGGCATGACCAGTGAACCACTGATCTGGAACAAGTTGCGTCGGTAGCACGTCAACTCGGGCTGCAGCGCAGCACCATCGGTCGTGTTAGCTGGCATCTCAGATAAGAACATGCCATGCAGCTGCGCAGATAGCTCGAGTTGCTGAACGCGGCCTTGCTGGTCGACGACGGTGGATTTTTCCTGCGAGCGGCGAAAGGATAGCAACTTGTGATCTTGGTTCATTGTGAGTCTCGAGCCGTCGTCCCTCATGTCGTGAACAATCTCTTGGTAAGGGGGTTGTTCAGCTTGCGAAGAGGAACGTTTCAGACCAGAGTACGAATTCTGTCGCTCGTATGAAGCAGAGTCGTCCTGTGAGTATCGGCTGTAAGAGTATGGGTGTTCCAAATCTCCCCGTGGCCGTGCTGAGAGATGTGCTGGTGAGGATCCGTGGATAGACGAGTCCATACTCCCGAGACGGTTGGATAAGTGTGAGGAGCCACCATAGTTGGACCATATGCTGGAATGGCCATGCTCTCCTCGGAGGTCCGTCATGGTGGCCGCTGGGTATGTTGCTGTAGTCATCATAGGCGCATATCTTTGCAAAGCAGGATAGTTTCTTGTAGGGATAGATATCGCCAGAAATCTGAATCAAGGTCAAGGTATGGCGCGAACCCGAGGCAAGGCAGTCCTTTTATGCCCGAGTTGGTTATTGTGGCCCGACTCAGGTATATTGTCGACACTTGACAGTAGAAAGTAACAGACGCTGGTATTTAGACTTTGAGTTTGAACTTGTGACTGAGAATGAGACGGCAGCAACGTGTGACCTTTACCTTTCCACGGGCCGAACAGTTGGGAGAGAGAGGAATACTTGTATGTCCGGCTGACACAATGAACTGGAAGTATGGCCACCATAGGGACGAGGACCAAGTTGCGGGTGAGTAGTTTTACTTGTATACACTGATGGATCCTCCCCAGGACGGCAGATGCTGTGGATGCTTGTGGATGCTGTGGAGGGGCGTGTGGTCCTAAAAGGCCCGGCACTGAACCGGGTACATTTGGGATTTGTCGACCAGGGCCGGCGTTAGCAACCAGGAACGGGAGCTAGGAATTGCAAATAGGGTCTCTGGAACAAATTGAAACTAAAGCAGCGCCTTGGCCTGGTCAACGGGGCCACCGTGCTAGCATTGATCCGGATGCCATCTCTCTGTCCATCCGTCAAGGTACAGTAAAGCTAAGGATACAGTATGTACCGAAGTACGCGCCCACAAACTACCTATACAAGCCCTTCTCAACCTTGTGTAGGCGTCTATTCTCGGAAGGAGAAGGTCAAAAGGTGGGAAGCGGAGCAAGAAACCAAACCTCGTGGACCCGAAGTGTGTGCGCTGGGGTGGTGGTATTCCTGTCTATGCTTGTGGTGCGATCGATGTCTCAAGTACTCGAGGCGACGAGATAAACTCACTGCCGCCAGAGATGACAATAGGGAGTTCGTGCCTGTTGTCGTCTCGTCCGTGAACTGTCTGTCATGCACGAGGCTTGAATTACCCCAGGAGCACAAAGGGACCTGGAGCCCTAAATGCTGCCCATGACAGATGGACGGTTACGTTGGGGGCGAGATCAAGTCCGACAGTACGGGAAATGCAGCCGTGGATGGGACATGGGGTCAAGACATCATGGGTGCAGTACGAGATCGAGCACGGCATACCACACAAGCGACCAAGTCAGGCCCAAGATCTTCTTCAAATTTTCTCCATGGTTAGGAGGCGAACGCTTGAATGCACGCCCCTTTGGCCGTCAACCTATCGAATGTTTGCCGACGAGGAGACTAGTATCCTGTCCCTTGTCTGATCAAAAGGACATGGGGGGTGAGGGGAACGCCGTCGTGAGCCTTTTACTGGCGGCTGGCCAATCCAGGTGTTGCGTGATTCTGTCAACCAGTGGCTCGCGCGCAAGCGTTCGAAACATCCAAAATAGACAGCATGCGCCTCGCAGCTGTGACTTGATTGTTCGTAGCGTACCTTTGCCACGGGGCCATCGAGCGCAGCAGTCAAATCGGCAGAGACACACACACAAGATAGCAGGGGTCAGGCTGTGGGTCGTGAAAGGGCTAAAGTAGTTTCGTCCATGATCAAAGTCCTCACAGACTCAAGAGCGCATTCCGACAACTGATGGGCTGTGGAGTCTGTAAGCCTTCGTCCAACGGCAGGCGTAAAAGTACACCGACGCCAGTTGTGGACTGGCTTCAGGGCCCGCAATTCTTCTAGAAATCTAGCAATCGTGGCAGAACGTGCTGAGAATGAATCAAAGAGTCGGCCAAGCCACCGGCAGATGTTGTTGTGCATCGTCTGTATTACTCCCCGAGTTGAGCTCAAAGCAGGGCACAGGATGACCTCACCTCTCAGTGTGCGTGATGCTCGTCCTGATTACAAAACAAAAACGGCGCCGCCAAGGCGACATGCCATGCGCATGCTATCGTATCTTTAGAGAGGACATGGCCGAAACTCTGATCCTTGATCCTTATTTCCGTCCCTCTTATAATACTTGATTGTTGCCGTTGATGAATGGCTGGAACAGATGGACCTTCTGACAAACAGCCTGTCGGGCCTCCGGTGGTTGGTGTTGTCAAGACTCGGCCGATAAGACGATGCGGCTTGCGACGATACACAATGCGGAGTGGTTACATGTAACGTCGAGAGGTGTCTCCATGAACTCTGACAGGCACTTTATTCGCAATAATGTGCCCTCAGGTTGTAGTACATGGCACTCAAGAGTCGCAACGAGCTTTGAGTAGAATTAGTAGTAGGCTTGTGTCGGCCGAGTGCTTTTGAGCTTCTGCTGTGCAGATGGCATGGAGCCACAATTGATCAACCCGCTCGCCTTCCAGAGCCCGGACCTTGACCGAGCTTGCAGAACGCACGGTCGACTGACACTTTGTCAATGCGCCAATCGATGCCAGGAAAGGAGAGAAAGACGCAAATTAAAAAAAAAAAAAAAAAAAAAAAAAAAGTGGTTTTACACACTTTTTCATGAGACTGAGGTCTAGTGAGCCATGGAGAAACCCGAGTTGGCAAGATGGGGACGCCTTTGCCTAGCGGCGGCATTGGTTGGGCTGACGGGAGCGCCCCCATCGAGAGTCATCTCCCCAGTCAGGTTGCCGGCAGGGATGTGTTCTCATCGAGAAGTGGATTGGCCGAGGAGCTAGGGAAGGGTGGGCAGTCCTTTTCTCAACTACCATGGTATCTTCTCCGTCCAGCCTATCCACGATAAAGGAATCCGACTCCTGTCTCCTTGTCCTCCGCGACCATGTGTGGATCCTGTCGATGGAGCGGCAGACAGGAGTGTGACCATCGTCTCCGGCAGGCTGCCGCTTTCTCGGCCGGCCAAGCCCTCCTGTTCTGGTCGGTTGAAGTCCGCTCACCACAGTGTGCGACCTCATTGGCTATCATGACTATTCATTAGACACTTTGTCGATGAGGGCTTGCACGCACGCAGACGATAGAAACGCGATGAGGCTGGAGCGGCGCCTTACGCCGCTCCGCCATCGAATGGCTCAGGTTGGAGTGACTGTTGACGAACGAATTCGGCGAAGAGGACACCTGAATCAGAAAATCATGACCGTTCTGTGAGCAAAGGACAAGTGACCCGGACTTCAGACTCCGTTGTCCTTGGTCCTATTCGCCTGGCTCATCATGATACAGTCGGCATAAGCCATAACTTGGAAATAGTAGTCGAGATTGAGACAGATTCGCTAGACAGTAGCACTGTGAGTGCGAGGCGACGAGCAAGGCGCCAGGGTTTTCAAGCATGACCACTTGAGGCTTGCATTTGCAAACGATGGACTGTTTGGCTTGATCATATTTCACAAGAGGGCTAATATCTCGGGCGGCGACCCAAAGAGGCGTAGAACAATGTATCAGAGGGGGCTGGCCTAAGAAGGAGGGAGGGGGCGTCTGGGATAAGACGGAGGGATCTCAATAGGCTGATCATGGCCAGAAGAGGAGCAGCAGAGGTTGACCAGTAAAATCGGATGTGGTCCAGCCGGCTTGAGTCTTTGCCAGCCGAGCATTTACAAGGCTACCGGGCACAGAGGAGCCTGGAAGTGATACTGCAAGGCAGGACCCAAGCCCTAGAGTGTCGCGTTTCCAATGTTCGCCAGCGACGAGAGGATGATGTCTGCGATCATTTCTTCGGCTTGACCACCAACTCGCGACCAGATGAATGCCGGTACCGCCGCAATGGAACGCCGCTCGGCCCGCGGGGTTAAGTGTCGTAAGCCGTTGCTGTTCAACATTGCAACTCGTCCAACACCGACTTGCTGGTTCGACAACAGGGCTGGGGTGAGCCGCTTCCAAAATGTCGGCCGTCGCTGCTCCAGTTTGTTTGTGAGAGGTGATGCCAGGGCCAAACTAGCTGCATGATTAGTGGTGCGGTGACGGGCACTAACTGCGACTGGGAGCGTTTGTGAGAGCAGTCGGGTGCCTATAATAGCACTAGGTACCTACCTACGTCCAAATCCATCCCCATCTCTCTGGGCCTTTGACCAACCATTACCGACGACAAGGCGCTGTTTGACGCCAGCACAAGCATGGCCGGAAAACTTCGAGGCGATGCAGCCGGCCGACGACGAACGGGCAGATTCCGTGATTTATCAGAAGCCCACTTTCAGTCTGAATTCAAGCCGAGTTGAACATTGAGCGGCTACTTGGCCGAACACTGGCACGACCGGGTTTGTCATCACCAAGTATGGTCTTAGAACTTGCTCCAACACGTCTAGGGGTGTGCTTGCACCTTGTTCGTCGTGGCAGAATCTCTGTCTTCGCAGGAATCCGTGCCTATAGACACATGCGGAAGAATCCGTTCATGAGTAAAGGTACGTTTAAAAAGTAAAGCTTTGGACACCAGGCGAGGCTAGCGTGGTGTCACAGGTTGTTGAATCGACCCCGTGAACTGCATTTGCCGTCATCTGCCAAATGGTCCCGTGTGAGTTCTGTGCCGCGATACAACGTTCGAGCACAGGAAGATTGCCGCATGTTATCGGCGCAGGCGCGAAATCGAAAATGGTCTCGCCAGTGATTTCATCTTGCCGCATTCGCAACTATCGATCACGAAGCAAACGGGACTCCCCGATCTCTTGCCAGGCTGATTTATCCTCATTAACCCATCTCAGATGGGTGTGGGGCACAATTCGAAGAAAGTATGCCGATGAAGACGTGGGGCAACATCTCAAAGGGAAAAGAGAGCTCCGACGCAGGTCGAGGGTGAAGGCGCGGCAGAGGGAGCGTCTTGCGTTTGGGAGGTCTCCTAGGCAATGACGTTGATGGACGGGACGCAAGAAAATGGGTCTGTCGTGAAAGCAAGACATAAAGGCGCTTGGGGGCGTCAGAGAGGCAAATGACGACGACAAACGCACGAGAATGGCAGGCCTTGCGGGATGGAGGTGTTTGGCGACTTGCAGAATGAGCTAGCGGAGCAAACTGGGAGAGAGACAAGCCTCCAATCAAGACTCAGCAATGAGAGTCAAGTGCCAAGCCTCAGCAGGTGCGCATGGTGATGGCAGCCCTGCCCCCTGCCTGAAGACTGGTGGCCGTGCCGGCCTTGACGACAGATGATTCGAAGCGTTGGCCGGTAATTAAGGCAGGCAGGAGGCCCCACTGGCACCTGCTGCACTTGCTCTAATACACTTTCGCTTGCACTTGCATTTGCATTTGCGGTGTTGCCGGCTGTCTGTCACTGTCCGGCGTCTCGTGCCAGTGTCTGGCTGTGCCAGTGTCAGTGATGACAACCTGTGACACCTTCAGCATTGTCCTGCGTCATACCTCGTCCAGCATGCAGGTGGATGGTCGTCTTCAGGTTTGTGAGGAGCAGCTTGTCGAGGTCACTAAGCAAGTGGATGAGTATCAAGCTCGTCTCGGGCTATTTGCCTGGCAAGGAAGAGCGCAATATCAAATCTGTTCTATACTCCTTCAGAGCACACCAGCCAGACCGTCCACGTCGTCATGTCGTCGTTCACAAATCTGGATAGGCCCTGCCCATGCTACAATAGCGGCAGCAGCACAGTCCTGGTCGCGAAAGTGGACAACAGTTCGCCGATGCATGATGTGCAGGCCAATTCCACTCGCCTGCACTTCTACTGTAGATAGGAATCAACCACCGTCCAGACTGGGATAAGGATGAGGGCGACAGGCTCCTCCTCACCTGATGGCTCCGCTGGGCTAAATCGACTAGCCTGCTCCTTCACGCAACGGACCACGCCCGTCGACTTCTCCGCCATTAAAACGTGTCAGGAGGCAGTCGTCAGTGCGAACACACGTCCTGCTCCGTGGCCGTACAAGTATTCTCCCCTTGAGGGGATGATCCGCCTGACGCAGCCTTGCAGCCCATCCGCAAAACTTTATCGACCAGCATATTCCGTAGTGACATCCGGAATGCTCGCCGTACAGATCCACTGTGGCCTATCTAACAGTGCTACATCCCATCGTTCAAGGAAGCCATCAACCGAGTCGCCTGTGAGTTGCGCCACACACATGGTATTTTCCTCCTCCAGCACAAAGAGTTCAAGGAGCACAAAAGCTGGTTTTTCGAGCGTGGCGTCACAAGCAGCAACGGCCTTCCCCTCCTTTCCAGCCCTGGCAAGGTCACTCGAATCCATCGATATCTATCCTTGAGCATCGCTGCTGTGGCCACCAGCTAGTGGCACACAAAGCGTCGCCACATTTCCCTGACGCTCTCGGCTGAGCAAGGATAAATCTACGTCGTTATAGCGCCGTTGCGATGTAACCACCAGGGATGGTACAACCGTCAAGCTCGCACGATCTGGCCATTTACTGCCACAATGTGACCCAAACCTTTCTGTTTTTATCCGGCTGGCTGTCGCCCTCTGGAATTCGGACGGCGCAGAAGGGTTACTTCCCGCTGGCTGGACCCCGCCATGAATGCCAGGCTTCGATTTATTATTAGACTCCCACGCGACGCTCCTCCATCGAAAATCATGTCGCTCTCGATGCTGAACCCATTGCCTGTTCTGCACGATAGCAGATGGAAAAGACTGCAAATGCGCAGAATGGACAGATTGCTCTATGCCTCGACGAAACACAACAAGGCCATCCTTACATTTCCTCGAGTCGAGCCGAAGCTTCTTGAGACGGTCCCTGTGAGAAAGGTCCGTAGCTCATTGGCGGGATGGATTGCGCTTGTCTCGCTGGTCCGTGCAGGTGGTTCGAACAGACCTTCCCGGATCGTCCTTAGCAGCTGCACAGGAAAGACTGGTCTTGATTAATAGTTTTGGTACGATTATTATGGGCTTGTCAAACAGATGAGGAAATGGGGTAGGTGGTTTTATCCACCGTTCGTCCTTTTCTGTGTCAACGGTCGGGGCGGCCACAAGTGTGTGCGTTGATTTGTATTGCTAATTCCGACAACATGATCTCTGTTGTCTAGCACAGCATCACGGCATTATCATTTCGTATGGCCATTCTGGCCAACTGCGTAGTAACTACCCAGGTAGGTAGTGCGAGGACTTATCGACTTGAGTAAGCACTCAAGGAAATGCGCACAAGACTCGGATGCGATGAGTTCTGTCACTGCTGTCAGGCACACTGAACCCTTCGAAGAATTATGCAACTCGGGATAACAGCACGGAGACTATAATAAGACCAGTATTATAAAAGGCAAGGCAGCCCGCAACTGGTCTAGTCGACAAAGGTTCCATCATGCCAGGAGTGGATACACATGATTGTGGGGCAAACCAGACCCTGATTGGCGAGAGGAATGTTCGCCGAAAGTTGGCCTAAGGTGGGTCACCCGATTTGACCCACCCAATTTGGTGACGATCTCCCCGTACACTTGCCACTCCCCTTGGCCCGCTCTGGTGTCGACGAACGAACCACATGGTACCTGGATGTACCTGCTGAGTCGGCCGAAATCTCTCGACCAAGAAACCGCCCTGATGAATTGTGAACAACCACCTCCTCTTCCCTCTGATCAGTCCTGTCCTTCACCCCCGTTTGCTCAACTGCAAAGGTCCTCAGTCAACCCCTGATCCTCTTCCATCTCATCCAAGCCATCTCAGCCACGATCGCGGAGTCGCGGGGCTGCGAGCCGGGGGTCTGCCAGTGAAGGCCGCGCTAAAGTGTCTCCCTCATCCAAAGTCCTGCGCCTTTGAGCTATGTCAACAACACAGATGCTTAAGAACACGAATTGGTGGCTGTTTCAACTTTGGCGACCTCTCTTTCCAGAATTCAAGGAGTACGTGGTCTATCTGTCTGCCTGCCTGCACAGGGATCGTTGCATAAAAGTACTGGCCTCGTAACTTCAATTGAATCCAAATAGATGAGGTGGCCGGATCACACGAGGTCCAGAGTATCATCATCTTTGGACTCAGAGTCGTGACTGAAGACGCACTCAGCAACTGATCATTTTGTGGCTCAGAGGCTGACATCACAGAGCCGCCCTGCTTATCAGCGGAGCGTTCCGGCGTACTCGTGCAGAGAGGAAAGCAGTTTACGCCCGATACCAATCACTATGAGTACACAAACATGCGCTTTCGATTTGCTGGCCGAAGATTTTGTCGGCGAGTCGCTCTGTAGGAAAGTACGAAAGCATACTGCCACAGATGGCGAGCCGCCAAGGTTGCTAATTCGGTGGCAACAATCCTTGGCACTTTCAGAGTTATGTAACTGCCTATGTCCTACAATCATGACTGGAGATCTGAAAGGGGGAACAGCCTGCGTAGCCCACCGTCCTTCCGTCGATATGGGGATGCATGCTTGAGGTTTTTTACCCTTCCTTCTCCAAACGCCGACAACCGCAAAATACTTTAACGCCTCCGGCGCTTAAGGCTACTGACATTTTGCGATACAACCTTAATTGAGAACATGACGAAAAGTACGAGAGGGTGGCACATGGGCGACTGCTCGTGTGATAGATTGGTTTTGCATTCTACTAAAGGCTGTGTTCCGATATTAATCCAAGGGATACATCGGTCCTCCGTGACTTCGGGTCCGAGTCGAGTGTCATTCGGATGAGATAAAGGAGGGCGTCAAAAGAAGGCAAATTGTTCAACTTCCTCCATACTGCGCCCCACAGAGTTTTTCTCCAGCGAGAAAGTTAATCATCAGCGCTACGATGCTAGTGGCGCGGGGGGCGAAGGGGCGAAACATTTCGACCATCTGAGCAAACCAATTGCGGCCAAAGCGGTGCATGGTGGAAATCCTAGTGCCACTGGTCTCTCATCAGAAACATCAATCAATCAATCGCATCTCGTGCCGCACATGCTGGCATAAGTCCTCTGATCAAAGGACAACACTGTTGACCGACGAATCTAACTGCATTTGAGAGGCCTGTATCACAACTGGTCCCAATCAGGCAAACCATGGAATAGAATAGGAACTAGCATCCACTTCTCACGAGAGTGCCGCGGCAGCATCTTGTGATAAGGACCGAAGATTGTGGGGACTTGCGATTCAACGTGTATTTTGCCAAAAACCAAGCAGAGGCCGCAAGCGCTGAGTCTATTCTTTCGACGAGCAAAAAAAATGTATCGGCACATTCTCACAGGCCAGTCACACAGTGCCAGCATCGCACGGCACATGATGAACCACGAAAGGGCGACTCTTTCCCATGGTCCTTCAAGCTCTCGTAAAAATCCAGTCGGTCCTCGCAATGAATGCAGGGGAGCAGACGCCAATTTGCGGAGACATTTGAACGGCCCTTCAGTACAGGCCCTTGGCAGAGGACAAGACGGTACATATGTCCTCTCATGTTGTCTTTCATCACGGTCACACAGCACACCTGTCTTGTCAATGTGATAGGCAGATTGACTGGCAGGTTCGCATGCAGCGAGAGGCAGGTCGACAGGTCGACAGGGGCTGGGGCAGGGACAAGGACAAAAACATGCTACACAATGCACAATGAGCACAAAATCGTATGGCTTGCTGTGCCGTGGACAATCCGGAGGCTCTGGCAGTTCAGGCTGCTCTGTACATGAAGGTACATGCTCCTTCTTCAAGGCTGCATCGCGCACCCTGGGTTGCGGCAAAAGCGACGACTCTTTTGACTAAGCTGCAACAGACACGCCCCCCCCAAAACCACAATCATCACATGGCCACCCCCGTTATCAATGAGTCGGGCCTGTCCTTTGCCTCTGGAAGGCCCGAATCACCCAAGCACGGAGCACTCCTCGTTGTGTAGGCTCATGAACATCGTTTTCGAATATGCTTTTCAATACTCTTTAAATCCATTAGTCGACGGCGGCCATTTTGGCGCTCTACTTCCTCGCGGTGGCCCCCATGCCCCTGACGAGGCGGCTAAATCTTGGACGCAACATTACATTGATCATAGTACGAGCTATTCGGTCGGTAGTTGATTCTCGAGCGCGAGTGAGTGCTCTAGAGGCTGCCTGTTTTTCTTACGGAGACAGCCGTACCCGAAAGCTCTCAGGCGACTGAGCCGTGTCTCTTGCATGTGCTCCATAAAATGATGGGCGCAGTATATTGACCAGCATCAGTGCTGGGTTTCCAAGACAGAGAGAACGCATATGACTCTTTCTCCAAAGTAGCTTATCCTTTCACCAAACATCACCAAAGGAGTTCCAGACGCAGACGACAGTGCCGAAGGTCAAGGGTCACTGCTTAGTTTGCGCTGCCGAGGTGTTGTAAGGTCTTGCGGCAGTGTTCTACTGTTCTGTCCAGGATGTGAAGTGGGCTCAATGTGGTTTCCCTTCCTATCATGATCCTCATTCGGGTATTCCGTCTTACGTCAAGAATTATGGAGGATGCCCGAACTCGATCTTCGGCGCATGCCACCGGAGTGAGGTCCGCTGTTTGCCGAATCCTAAGGGACGGCGATGGTCGATCATCGGCAATCATACTAGAGCGAGCCCTGCCTCCTCCATCCACCAATCCAGCTCATGGGATATTTCGAAATTATGAATGTTGAGAGCCCTGACGTTTAAATTATGGACAAGCCTGCAGAAAGCCGGGTGGCATCTGCTTGACAGGTCTGGAGTTGATGCATATCGAGTTTTCACGCCGGGCAGTTCCGTGATATTTGGCCCGTGTCGTTTCTTCCTCGCCCCTCGAGTGCATTCGATCGTTCTGCGATGCATACTGTAAGTGTCTGAGGGTGGTCTTTCAAATACAAAGGAAAAGAAGTGCCACCGGACGGCATCACGGCACATGAACAGCCGGTCCGAAATACCATTTTTCCACTCGGAACCACAGCATCACAACGCTATCAGTTGCCTTCCCGACACGTTCTAGAGTACTGCTCCGAACCTGAACAACAGCCGTCAGGCCATTCAGAAAAAGCAGGTTTTGGATTTTGTGCATGCGTGGCTTGCATGTCAACCTGGCAGGGCTGTCCTCGGTTCGAAGAGCATTGCATGCCGTGACTGTCTGTATTCACGTTGCATGTTATTTAGCCCATTTATTGACCTCCTTCCCCATCGAGAGGCACAGACTTTGGAAATAGAACCCTTTCAACTGCCAGTGGGTGCGTATACGCAGGAGATGAAGCCCAGGGAACACAGTGCCGTGTGCGGACCGTTTTCCATTTCGGAGATTAACAGCATCTGCTCAAATGTCCCTTACTGTTATTATCCACAGACACATCCACAGACACGCCGGCGTACTCATTTACACAAGGATTCTGTACATATGCCTCACGATACTTCGCATATCCCATGTCCACGTCCATGTCCAATCCACTCTCCATCAAATACCAAGTCTACTATACATCGTATGGCCACCCACAACGTGGCGTGATAGATTAGGCTTGCCGGATGGCAAGTTCGAAGCAAAAGTTCCGACTGGTCCGTGTGTCTTTATTCATGCGTCCGTAGCGATATTCCCGTTTAGCCAGTTCTTTTTGGGTGGTACCTGCGGTATTTAGATGGACGCGTGAGGGAAATACAAATCTACTTGTTCAAAAAGCTAGTCATAATCAGCTTGGTCATGGTGGTTTCATGCCGTCTTGAGCTACTTAGAGTGGTACTTTTAGTACTCGGTGCATTTCGAATGTGTTCTTCAGTGGTTCTAGATTCTTGTCATTGTAAATTTAGTGCTAAGATGGACGATACCAGCACTCATAACATTTTGGGTCCGGTTCGACTGTCGTGGCGAATTCTGACTATAATCGCTTTAAATAGTATCTGATGAATGCTAATGCTAAATCTACGCCCTACAATGTATTCTTAAACTAGCACTAGCATGAACTGCAGTGGCTTTCATCTCCGTGGACAAATATCGCCACTCCAACTTGTACGCCTCTGCTCTACCGGATTCGCCAGTTCCCATCGTCAGAGTCGGAATCTCCTTCGACTTCATCCTCGGCGTCTATGAGCGCCATTTGCACGAATCGTCGGACCCAGGCTTCTTGGGCTGGGTCTAGGCCGCCTTCGCCGACGTGTTCTTCTTGGCCTTGGTTTTGTCTCTGGGCGACTGCTCCGCGGCCGAGGGGTCTTGCTCCTCGCTGGGCGGGTTGTTGACCCCGAGGCCGGTTGTGTCCTTGCGCTTGAGGGCCGTGGTGCGCTCCTCTTCCGCGAACGTTTCCGCGAGGGGCCCCTCTATGTTGACCGTGTCCTCGTCCGCGTCCTCTTCCTGGGGCGGGAGGAGGAGGTTGAGGTGCCGGTTCTCGACGGGGTTGATTGTCCATTACGCGTAGAACAAGGGGTGCTTCGCGGGCTACGGCGATCGGATTGCCGTTGTTATCGAGCGGGTGCTGAGGTAGCTCCTCAGCGTTGTCATCCTCATCTGTGTCTGGCTCTTCGATTTCAGGAACAATCTGAATCAGCTCTTCTGGTTCTGGTCCCGCGGCGGCACCTGGTCCACGACCTCCAACGAAGCCCAATCCAACATCGTCTCCGTCGCCGCCTTCGAGCTCCCAAAGTCGCATGTAACAAGACGTGACCTTGCCATCTCCCTGCTGATTGTAGTGCTTGTATGGATTTGCCGGGTCCAGCCACGATGAACACAGGTAGCAGAAATGAGTGTCGCATCGCGAACAAATCATGTGGTTGCAACCATGTGTCTTTTGCGCCGGGGCATTGCAAGTAGGACAAGGGCTCTTATGAAGCTGCAAGTACTCCATGGACGCTTTCTCCTCCTCGGTCAGTTCGTCCTTGTTCCTCTTGGGCGTACAGCGAACGAACTCTCCGTGTCAGGTCTGCAAACAGCGGCCACAGAATGCAAATCCACAATCTTCGCAGATACAGAGGAGGTCGGCAGGGTTGAATTTCTTGCTGACTTTCTTGCGTTCTGCTGCCTTTTCATCAATGGCTGCGTCCGGCTCCTCGGTTTGGGTATCGACTTCGTCGTTGGGTGTTTCTGCGAAATCCAGACCCTCAGGTTTCTTGTGCTTCTTGGACCGCGCTGCACCGTTGCACCACTGGCGAGGACAATAGATCGTGTCCTTGTCCGCTTCGAGCTCCGTCTTGTACTTCAGGTTCACGTAGCGCTTCACCATTTCTTCTGACAGACCGATCTGGAGAAGCTCGCTGGGACTAACAAAGGTCTTCGACTTGGCTGCCCCGTTGGACGAGCGCTCCTTGGCGCAATTGGGCGTGAGACAGCGTACTGTGGATATGTTCCCTTCTTTGATGGCGTCGTTGTAGAAGTCCTGCAGACACTGAAGGCAGAATATATGGCCGCAGTCTATCATCTTACGACACTTTGTGCCTTTCTTGGGATCTGGTGTTTTGTTAGCTCGCGATAGTTCATCGTATGCACACTGGCTTCATAGAAGCAAAAGTGTGCTTAAGTTACTGCCCAGACTTACCCAGACATATGCCACAATCAAAGGTCTCCTTCTCAAACGCCGCCTTCTTGGCGTTGATATCAAAATCCAACACAGCCAGCTTGTGCTCCGGGTTCACCTCCAGAGTGCCCTCAGAGCCGATGGTGCCGAAGACGTTCTCGGCCTCCCTTTGCAAATGATCAATGTACGTATACGCGACCATATCTCTGCCAGCTTCCTCCCACAACCGCGGTCCATCGTCTTCCAGCGCACGCAGTGTCGCTCCACCAAGCCACTGCGGTGTAGTAGAAAGAGTAACTACAGGCGCTTTATCTGTAGGATATCCATCCGGCAAGGTGATCCGCAAGGACAGCGGTGGCAAGTGAGACACCAAAAGCGTATCGACAGGATCTGCTGGTGTGCCGTTCTGTGTTATAGCAGCGGCTGGCAGACCCGCAGCTGGGCCATCGTGGGTCGCATTCAAGGCCGATGATGCGGCAGGAAAGACGACAGTGACGGGTTTCGCTGGTTCCACGGGAATTTCCAGCTCGAACGTAAATCTGTCCTCATTCCCAGTATCTAGGGGAGAAGCATTTTGTGCGTAACGTATCTCAGGAAAGATGGCCTCGAGCGTCTCGAGCTCCATGAGCCGAGGGTCATCGACCCCCGCATTGTCCATGGCGAGATACCTGTTGTCGCAAGGGCTATAAAAGCATATTCTAATCCTTCTGATTTTGGTGTGTGAGCGTTGCGCTATAAGAATGTCATGGAAGATGCGCAAGATATCTGCTCTTTAAGTGTTCTGGCTGACAGAATTTCTGTGGCGAAATGGTGACTAAAATTTGCGAATGGAAAGCTGACTGGCGCTGGAGTCGAGTGGAGGTCCAAGGACGTGATCTAGCCTTTGCTTGATGTCTCTAACTTCTTTACTCAAGGCTTTGGTAAATCCTCTCGGCGAGATAGCTCGACAATATCGGATGAACGACACTCTTGAAATGTCGTATAGAGATGTTGGGACGAACGGCTCAAGTGAGGTGGAACTAGGCGGAATATGACTTGCGCAACGGTATGACTCCCTCGGCGCGGTGGTTCCACAGCTCAGCAGCAAGAAAAAGTCGAATCACCCGAGAGAGAAATTAGCGAGCGGGCTCGTTATCGCAGCGAACAGACGCCAGATTTCGGTTCGAAAGTGGTATAAAATATTATCCCTCGACAATATTCAGCAAGACGGGCTCGCATCGCGCCAGATATCATCGTCCACCTTGTCCCATCGTGTCAAACATTGCCCACCAACCCCACGTCCGCTAAACAGAGCAGGCGGTCAACGCCCCCAGATGGGCCACGCTGCCAATCTGCCAGACTTGCCCAGCGAAGCATGCACTGTCAGGTAGCTTTTTTTCTGACATCATCACGAGCCAGAGATCTTTGACGAAGTGCCTCTCCAACTCGTCGACTTTGCAGAGCCCCAAGCACTCACGACCTGTCAGCAATGCATTTATAGTAATTGCTCTGCATTTCTTCCATTAACAATTCCTCACACCTCTCGCCACCGCAGCCATGACCGACGACACCGCCCCCTTGGCGTCCCTGTCCGTCACACATGTCTACTATGTACGTTCCTTTCCGCAAACACCCTCAATGACCAACCCATCATTCTCTCGACACGAGCTAACGCGCACAAAAAGGACCCCGACGACCCAATATCCCTCCTCTGCGCATATCTAGCCCTCCTCCCGCAAGCCCTATGCATCGTCTACGCAACCCTCATCCTCTCCACGCGCGAAGTCGAAGTCCTCTTCATGTTCGCCGGCCAGATGGGCTGCGAGGCCCTCAATTTCCTCCTGAAAAGACTCATCAAGGAAGAGCGCCCACGAAAGATCCACGGCAAGGGCTACGGTATGCCGAGCTCGCATGCGCAATTCGTCGCCTTCTGGAGCGTGTCGCTTGCTCTGTTCCTTTTGCTTCGCCACAAGCCGAGCGCCGATAGACAGACGCAGGCGCACGGGAGGCTGTGGTCGTTGTTGGAGAGGACGGCTATTAGCGTGGCGGCGGGGGGAGTGGCTGCCGCTACGGCATGGAGCAGGATATACTTGAATTATCATACGCCGAGGCAGGTCATCGTGGGCAGTGCGGCTGGGGTGTTCATTGCGCTGGCTTGGTTTGGGGTGACCAGCGCGGTGAGGCATACGGGGGTTGTTGGCGTGGTGTTTGGAATTGCCGCTGGTTAGGGCGCTGCGGGTGCGAGACTTGATGGTGAGTGAGGACATGTGTCAGGCTGGGTGGGAGAAGTGGGAATTGCTCAGGGCTGGGAAGCTCAAGAAGGGCTGAGGACGAGGGCCAGGGCTAGGGCGAGGGCATGATTCATATGGTCTTAACGATATGAGCGTATATGGTTGAAGGGGTAAAAGGATTTTCTTTTTCGGTTTCGCAAATGTCTAGCATACTTAGAAGCGGCATCATACACAACCATTATTGGCGAATAAATCAGCATTGATACATCCAAACATTCTTAATTTCATAAAGTGGTCCAGTCCCGCCTCCCTGCCATATGTTCACAGTAGCTTTCTCTATAACAACCCGTCCCTGAAGCCTAGTACTAATTGCTCATGTAAAGGTATACCCTCCAAAGAACCGGAGTTCGAGTAAAAGTGCCGCGCCATCCAATCGCACATTGTAGACACTCAGATACAAACTTGTTCCATCTAGCGCGCAGAGAAAGCAAAACATTTCAAAAGAGGCAGCCGTCCAACCCGTAATGAGTATCCCTTCTACCCAGGAAAATTACACTATACCGCAACCAAAAAAGAAACAGAATAAAATGCGTCAATACAGCGAGCCTATCGTGGCCCGAGAGTCATGATTGAATATCCGCCTTGACGCAAAAGAGAAGTAGAATTATAGTCCTATTTTGTCCACATGGCTTCTTCGTTAGATCCATTCAGCTTCGTTGACACGAGGCTGGTTTTCTGGCATCCAATTTGGCCGAGGGGGTGGACTGGATCCCGGGCTCGGCGACTTTTGTTTGTTCTTGGGTATACTTTTTTGTGGGCTGTACACCGTCGGACTTAAACGCAGCTCTTCTTGAGCAGTCTCTGGAGCCTTTTCGCTTGCCCTCTTGGTGAAGGCTAGAGGAACCGGGGGAAGCTGTTTATCTTTGCCCTCTTCGGCGTCGGCATCTGGAATTATCAAGGTGCTTGGAACGGGTGGAATAGGGACATTAGAGTCAGGTCTGGCGAGACGTCCTGGTACCGGGGCAGGGGTTATCTGGTAGAACGATTGAACCGGGGGCATGTCGTTGATATTTGAGACGCGTAACCCAATTGGTACCGTGGCTGACGAGCCTAATGAGGAGTCAAGATTGTGTTTGCCCCCAGAAAATCGAAGAGTTGGTGGTGGAGGCATCTCGTCAGCAAATGGGTTGTTCACCGCGACGTCTTTGCCGGAGGGGGCGTAAGCTGTGGCTGGGAGCATGTATACAGACTTGAGGTCGGGGGCAGTGTCGCGAGGAAAGAGGTTGTATGAGTTCTTTCGTGTATATTGTTGTTGCTACCCATTGCAACACCGATCGCGGAGGGAGGAGTAGCGGGGACAGTCTTTGGTGCTGAACTGCCAGTAGCCGTAGTGGTGGTGTTTCCGTTATCAGGAGGATAGTAACTGCTCACCCGACGTTCCGGTAACTTTGCGGGCATCGGCACAGGTTGTTCCATCTGTCTGGTGAAAATGAAGCTATGTAGCTTGGTGGGACCTGGCCGTCTGACTGAGCGACGAGAATCAAATTCGTGGTATCCTCTGGGTCCAATCTTGCCGAGCCTGCTGGAGCGCAACAACACATACAAGGCGCCGGTAAGGATACCACTCAAGTTGACCACCACAGCTACCATCGACAGCTGTGATTGCAGTGTGCTGACTTTAGATCCATCATCACCAGAGACGGAGAAAAAGAATGGGGCGGTAAGGGACTAAGATATCGAGTCAATCAGTTTCCACCATGTTGAATTCAAGGTCAATGAGGCAGCTTACCATTGAGATGCTTCCCAAGGCCATAAACCATGTCATCCAGGATGCTGTGGTTCGTTGTTGCTCGCCAATTCCAGACACTTGGTAGAGTCGGTAGAATGTAATGGCACTACCAAGAAGCAAAGTAGACGCAATTCCCACAACAATCCCAAAGATGCCGAGGCCCCAACGCCTGAGAAAGAAGACTAGGGACGCGAAACAAAAGTTGGGTGGAAGCACGAATCGAGTCAGAACGTAGGTGCCTATTGCTCCGAGCATAGGGATCGCCAGACACGCTTGTACGCTCCACTTGTGTCTGGGAGAAAACGGATGGTTTGGGCGCAATGCCTGGAATGTGGCTTCCACCGCAAATGTGAACTGCATATAAGGGACCATCAAGAATGCTTTCCAACGAGTGTCAGTGATTGATAACGATTTAAAAATTGATGGCAGCATTCACATACTTGGAAGCATTCATCTGGGACAACGGGGCGCAGCCTAGAATTAAGGAAGACTGTAGCCCAAATGACTGAACAACGGCGAACGTTATCGACTGCCCGATGATGGCCGTTGAAAATATGAAAGGGAAGGTCTCGGCAGGACCAACTAGCTTCCAAAATGATGATCTGGCAAGTCAAAGTTAGAAATTATATCCGTATCAGGTAACATCGAGTTCCTCACGTACTTGAACTTGAAGTCTGGGTCATTCCTCCTCGCATTCATGTAGCAATCCCAATATATTCCTGCGGCTGTTGCCGCCCCTGCCAAAGCATTAAAGCTCGCCAAAATGACAAACGACGTCCGAATTGACTTGGAAGCTTGAAATCGCAAACCGTTGATAAATGCTGAGGAGCTGTTTGAGCGGAAATCAAATCCTTCCGCCGCACCATGTAGCTGCGGTAGCCTCGGGTATAGCTCGCCAGGCGACGGCTCGAGCCACCATGACCCGGCGCCGTCCATCTTGAAATAAAGCCTGTCCCTGATCTTTCGGCTTCGGCGTTACTCGAGACTCAGAGAGCAGTTTCGGGAATACCTTGATGGTCGGTAAATGCGTGAACGAGGTGAATAGAGAAAGGCACGATGCCCCTGGCTGAGTAGCCGTGACCTATTCACGAACGGAAGTGAACATCTACACGACAAAGAAACAACTTGCCCGGGAGGATCGATTCTGGTCGTGATGCGAACGAAAATGTAAGTTTCAAATGAGGGGAAGTGGCCAAT